>DWTO01001912.1:0-15042 GCA_018244755.1 Jemadia pseudognetus
GTTCAAATCTGGGTCCGGCACTATTGCATTTTTCTAACTAACATTTTCTAATAGTGGCTCGGAATCTGGATATGCGCCGGTGTATGGCAATAGACTCACCACCTAATTTATAGTAGGACGAAATAGTATCTGGTCGAAACGAGAGTGCGTAATACACACCTCTGCCTATCTCTTCGGGACTTAGAAGCGTGATGTTTCTTTAATATACATATACTAGTCAGTGTTTTTGTGACAGGACTGCTGAATAGGGACTGTTAGTACAACGAGGCCAGTTAGTTTTTGAGTGTAGAAAGTTATAAAATATCTCGTATCACTTATATACTTACAAATGAAACAAGAGCGGTGAAGTATCTCAGATGAATTGCTGTTAATGCAATAATAAATTCAAATCAAAAAGCTACACAATAGTTTTTTTCTTTCTAAATATCTAAGGATGTCAAGCAACAAGTGGGTTGACCAATATGTCTGACTCATGGAACAATTTATCTGTACCTGACATCTGCAAGTCGAATAAATTAATATTTTAGAGACTGAGGTTGTTAGCCTGCACTTAGTGAAAGGTATCTAGCTCACAAATTTCATATGGTGCCTAAACTACATTTGAAGTTGGCGCCTACTTCTCACTGACTCATAACCTAGATATTATGGAAAATTTCAGATAAGATCCAACTGTGTAGGGGACATTCAATGTAAATCAACAACTGGAACAAATGCTTGTACAAGTTAAGATAAAATACCGTTTTACCGAGAACGCTGTAAAGGAAAGTATTCTTTGTAAACAAAAAGCTAGCCAAGATCGTTAATGTAACCTGATTTTCTTAGAATACAATCTGTGACACATACGCGTACAGATGCGCGTAAGTTAATTGTATGAATGTATGTTAACCAATAACTAAAAACAGTCGATAAATGCATAATATGTTTAACTATATTTAAAACCATACTTAAATAAAAAATAACCCGTCATGTTTTGAATCGAAGTGTTTACACATCAATACGTAATCTATTCGCTATAAAATCGACCGATTCTTTCGTGATATTTTTGTATGAAGTTTTTATAAGATCATTGACCTTCGATTAGGATTATTTTATCACAATACGTATCTTAACTGAAGCCCATTCCATGCTGAGACATCAAATCAACGACGGTCGTTGAATACAAATAAATGAGCTTAACGCCTAAACTTATCGCAGACTAACGTTTCGCCCACGTTCTTCCCTACGATCATAATTTAAATAATCCTATGCAATATATTATATTTAATCGTTAAGCAAACTTAGTAAAAAAAGGGTGCGTCAACTCAGGGATTCACGGATGGAGTGATAACGATGCGTTGTCAATTTATATAAATTAACGTGTACGCAGCTTGTCATTAATTTATTTTAAAAAATGACAAAAAATATGTTGCATTTAAATTATTGCAATTGTCATTAATGCACATTTCTCTCAAAAAATGCTCTTGAACCATTCTCTTAATGCAATTTTCACAGGGGACATTTCTAATAGATATCTATTGGAAAGGTGTTACAGAGCAGAGTACAGTGTTGCCTCAAATTTAAAAAAGTTATTATAGAGACAGTTACCGACCGATAGAATATCCTTATTCAAATTTTCAGACGATCGTAGTACCTACTGTATAATGGACAGTGTAACAATACTAGTGAAATATTTATAACGAATGAAATAACGTTTAAAATAAGAGTATAAGAGCAGTAGTATTCTAGAAATACGTATATGATATTAAGAGTTGAACTTGGAGCCTTTTGACAAGCATACTGGCATGATAATAACAGGTAAATGGACGGTCATAAAAAGGGCTGAAGCGAGTGGGCATGTCCAGCGACAACTGTTTAAGTACCTTTAATATATCTGCGGTGCCATAAAAATATTTATGTCATAAATTATGCATGTAATTTTAATACCCATCGAAGCGATCCGCAATCTCCATATTTATGACTATCCCGCATTGTTTCCGGTTTGCATCCTGCATTTACTCTTGTACCTACATTTATAGCAATTCCTAAATTTAGTATCTTAACCACAGCCTTTAGCCATTTACCTACATTTAGTCATTACATTGTTACTTTTATTGTCGTACCTACAATTATTTTAGAACTAAATGCTTCCTGAGAGTTTATACACTACATTATACATATTGGTATATATTGGTATATGAAACAAATTAATACATTTGTTGTTATATGAAAAAAAAATACATCTTTTTATTTCCACATATATTTTTATTCGTAAATGCCATTTTTCGTGTAAGATGTACCAATAGAAAACAAACATACAAGTATAATATGAACCCCAATTATATCTATACAGATAAATAAAATTGGAGTGTCTGTTAGTAACATTAAAATACTTCCGCTTGTACCTATATAAATACTTCCGCATGTATATAAAAAATAAAAATACATCCGCATATCAAATTTACATAACCTTCCTACAAATCATTACGCAAAAAAGTACATGTATTCTTTCACTGTAATCTACATATATAAACTTACGTAGAAATAAATTTAAGAAGCAAATACATAAACCAGTTTTCCTACGTGAACTCAACTCACCGACGTAAGTTCGTTCGTCCCAATTAGACACCCCGGACTTTCCAGACCGCTATGTTAAACAATGGCTACGGGAAACGAATTCGGGCAAGTCGTAATCGGATCTGATAATCGTAGTTCTTTGGAAGTCAACAGCAGCTTCATTCTGTAGATATTATTGAACTTTCAAGTCACTGATCGATTACGGACTAATATTAACATCGGTATGTAGCTGATATATTTTTGTAAGGTAGTGCACAAATACCAGTAACGAAAATGTTAAAAAATTTGATTTTTTAAACGAAAAGCCATTTGAATTGCCTCATGATGATCTATTATACAGAGAAACGATTACCAAATTGATTTATGTAAGCGCTATCTATTAGCCACAGCATCCATTTCTGCTCTGGAATATAACACGTCAGTTGCCTAATTCTACAAAAAATTAAAACTCCAAGCTTCTTCCCCAACTTATCTTTCTACTTTTATGCTATCCACAAGTACCCGGCAACATGAAATACTCTTAAAGGAAACGTTACCCCTTTGTAATTAAAACAAAGTCAACATCGCCACGCCTCTTGTTCTAAACAAACAAACGTCACAGATTATTTTGCTCGCCGTATGTTCGACATTTGCATACTTTTCCCATAACAGTAATCCCATTTAACATGAGGATTTCCAACGGACTCACTGTTTATTTACTTCCTGCGAATATTTACAACGGATATACACGGTTACAGGGCACTTTAATATGACATAATAATTTTATTACGACTTTTGTACATTATGACAAACCCAAGTAGGAAGGAAGCATGCGTGTCGCCTGAGGTTGAGCGGTCGTTATTTTGTACTTAGAGCTGTAAACGTCATGTATGTAAATTTCATTACTATCTTAGTACCCTACCACGTATAAGTACTGAAGAAGTAACTTTGATGCCTTGTTTCACGCATGCTCATCTACCACACCAGTCACATGTAAGTTTTGTCATCCTTTATACGGGATGTTCTACTTTAATCAGCTATTTAGTATTCAAGCAATATACAAAAATTTCATAAAGTCTGCATTATTCTATAGAAAATATCCGTACAAGTAGCATCAGAAATTAATGGGTGAAAACAGTTTTATACGGTGTTCTCGTCTTCAGATACGACGCAGCATATTATTTCATACTTATCACAACTCACGAGTGTCATCTTCATTACAAGACAAGGTCGCTGCATTAACTTTTCGACTCTTATGCCAGATGTATGCCAAGTCCCGTTTGTCCAAATGACTTCCCCCGCTCGCATTTGAACTGTTATTTTCGAAGCGAAGCTGCAACATTCGCTTTATTACCGCCTCATCAGACGTCGACCGAAAAAAATATGTTTCGTTGATGATAACAAGCATTAAAGAATTACTAAACGATCATTCTAGAAAAATCAAAGGAAACAGCGAAATACATACGACATACGTACTAAGTGAACGTAGGTGACTTACAAACCTCGTCAATATATCTATCAGTGATGGATCAGGTTTTACCTACTTGCTTAACTTGAGACTTGTTTAACTTTTCATAGATTTTTCGTCCTAAAAAAAACGGTCGGTATTATCGTATATGGTAAAAGACAACTTACAATGTAGTATTTATCTCATTCATTTATTCGTTCATTTTTCATTACTTCATCGTGGGGAGTAAAGCGATACTTCGTACTCGCTTCTGCGAACTTGTAAGACAACCGGTGTACTTATTTACATAAGGCCTAACAGTTGTGACCCTCGTCTCCTTAGGGTGTTGTGCAAACAACTCGAAACTTATCGTCAACATTTTATGTATGCGTGGGATATACGATAAAGGCCGGGTCAAAATGGGGCTAATTTGCAAGAGGCATTAGTGCTGCAAGGTCATTGAACGTAATCTCTAAGATAATTTGTAGCTGTTAATAATTGACAACAAATCACGAGTGATGACAGGGTCCTATGTCGTATACAAACCGATTTATACATTAAACCTAAAAGTACTATAAAAATGGAGAGCTGCATTAAAGAAAGGAACTGGCCATTTCTGAAAATGCCTCTGCAAGTCCTTGACTGCTGAAGGATTGTTTATGAGTAGGGATAGACAGGCATGTACAATTATACAAGAAAGATGTAATAAATGACAACAATGATGTAGTGCTTCTAACTTCATTTTGTAAATAATAAGCGCAAATGAAAGTTTAAATTCAGTAAATTCAAACACAAAGCAGGCCTGCTAAGACATAATTATATTTAGTTTTAAAAGCAGTCATTTATTTAAGTGTCACGCTTCTAAGTTTATCACTTAGTGAGATTAAACAAATGTATTTAATAAAACAATAAATCAAACACAGCGGCGAATTGTCGTGGACTGTACTTGGTGCTCAGTTAGCGCGCAAATCACCTGTTGATGTTTGGTAGTGAAATTTTTATTTTAAGGACTAAAATATCCAGGTTTTATTTATTACCTATCACACGTTGTTTTTACTGAAAGACGGACTCAAACGAATTTATTATTACAAAATATTATATAATGTTATTTTTCACGACTTGTGGCAAAGGAGCTTAATAGTTTCAAAGTATTTGAATGATCCACCAACATTTCAACGAAATTGTAAGATAAACACGCAGCACTAAATCGTATTAAGCGTTTGATTCGGCGAAATCCGAGATGTAACGAGGCATTACGCGCACATTAAGTCTTTATTCATTCAGAAAGCTTATGGAAATTAGATTCGCTCGCCTCTATCACAAACAACGGCTTCGTACAAATAAACTCTCCATTTTCGTTACTCAAAATGATATTATTTTGAGTTCGCTTCGCTGTAGTATTTAGATTTCAGTCTGTACTCCATTGATTAACATGGTAATATCTAATTGTGAAAACGATAATTGGTAACAACCCGCATTAAAATTAATGCCAGATATCTGTTTAATAAAAATAATAAATTTATTTCTAGAGAAAAAGCTTGCAACATTACACGCGACCACACGTAGATGACGTTTACAACGTCGATGTATCGATTTAATTCAAAAACTCAAAAAAGATAGCTAGAAAAATTGTTTACAATCTAACTTTCGAATCGTCCCCGTTGAAACATCCATTATGGCAGAAGTTCTTAGGCGATTCCTTTTAAAATATAATTCTCGCCACAGACATTTCGCGTCCATTTTTATACCGTTCAATATAATGCTAAAACATCATGGAAACAACTTGAAACGTTCCAACTTGAGTTCAAACAATATCATTAGTAAAAGTAAAATAAAACAACTGTTACAAATTAAATACTCGAAACACGTGCACTTTTAGCAATGTGTCATAATAATAACAATATACCTACGTAATAAATAGTTAAGCAAACATCGAACGCGGTTTTCCCTTGATCGTGCTCGTAAGACTAGAGAAGAGAAGTCCTGGCGGAATTATATGTACATTTATTTTCACAGTTAAATATTCGCCCGATATATCATGCATGTAAAATTAATATCGATCGATTTTCTTACCTTAGATTAACATATAGTAGGGATTACAAATACAAAATAACCCGATAATTCTCTTAGGTGCTGAAGTCCGATTTTTAATAGAGTTTCATTTGTATGAGTAAATAAATATTCATATTGGAAAGTTTCATAGGAAAATAAAAAAGAACGTCGAAATAAAATTACAATATACGCGGTACGTAAAATTATAGCTTTATTTCAATTTTCATTGGTTCGTTCTTCATTCAAAAAAGAAAACTGCCAATTCGCACATACATATTGAATTATTCGCATGTAATATTTGTACAACATACAATAACATTGCTTGTTTTATTCACAATGGTATGGTATGTACACGTATCGCGGAAACAATGTGTTTGAAAATCTGTTAAAAAAGTTTCCAATTAATATTGACAATGATATGAACAAATTTGAAATTACATACATATCTCATTATGATTCTGAATATAGGACAGATGATTCCTCGTAAAGCGCCACTCTACTGCGTTGGTGTACTTTGAAAGCATGAGATTTTTACTAAATTAAATGTATAAAATAATCATTTACTGCAGTTTTTTAAATTAACACACATTTTAAATTTGCGACAACGAATAATTAATCTGATCTTAAATTTTAACGATGTCTGAACGTTGACGCGATGTTAATGCCCGTCACGCCGTCCGCCTACTTATTGACGTAAGCGATTTAATGTGTGTGAACAGATATTTACATGAAATAATAGTTCTTGGTATATTAGGAATGTATACGAGGTATTAATAATTGTCTTTGTAGCGTTTATTTTGAATAGTATACATATGTGAAGTAGATATATATTATTTTAGACCAATTCTGTTTATTGTGTCGGTGATACTAGTACATTTAACATTGCTAATTACGTAATTACATAAACGCGGGTAAATCAGTAATGTCGAAAGAATCTCGTAGGTCATAAGATAAATTTGGAATATCGAGGCAAAATTAATTTATTTTCTCAAGCATGATTAATATCTGGTTACAATATAATTGTATAATTTAGCAATTTACAATAGCGTACATTATAAAGCAGAATAATGTCACAATCATTCAACAACAACAAAAAAATACAGATAATGAGTATCAACTCATTCATTTCAAAACTCTAATACTTAGAACACGTATAGTTAGTGGAAAAAAGTGTTAATTAGCATAATGTAATCAGAAAGCCATAAACGCCTCGATGGCACCAATGTTCAAGCCACCAACAAAGCAATTTAAACTTGAGAAGGAGGCAAATTGCGGAACTTGTTCCGTTAGATTAGCAAATGACATATCATTTGTGCACTCGCGGGACTAAATTACTTTGGCGACGAGTACGCCGTTTATATTGTAAACTATTGAGAATGTAACGGGTTAATTGCTTGTGAAATTTTGTAATGTGTAATGGGGGAATTGGTATGCGATGGTCTCCATGTAATTTTCTTGGCTAACCATGATATATATAGTTGCAATCATAAACTGTACATTACACCTTTGTATGCACCTGTACCTTTGTATGTAAGTAGTATGAGCAGTTTGTGCGAAAGCCTGGCGACCTCCAATATGATACAAGGTAAGTTCGCAGAAGAATTTTTACGAGATAAAACTAAGTACCCCTAATGACAGTTATATGAGAGTCGTGATGTATTAGTGTTTTCGGAGAATCAAATTGAGAGTGGCAGTAAGCTCGTAGTACGGCATGGTATATACTTTGAAACAACATTTGATACTTCGCGGAAAATTTTGATACGCCTATCATTGGTCGCATTCGTGTGTTAAGACTTTGTAAATAATGTTTTAGTATAATTACTTAAGCTTTAGGTATTATATTTAAATAGAAAGTGGTTTAACGGTCTTTATATAATAGTATTTTTAGTGCTGCATGAGCTTTGAGTAGATATGAGATAAAAATCGTAACATTAGGGCAATGTAACATTAGTCCTAATTTTGTGATACTTCTATGAGAAATAAAAATAAAATTACAAAATTTATATTACACGTTGTTTTGCGGGAGGCACAAAAGATACATTTGGGTGTTAGGTCAGCTATTATTACCCTTTAGTACCTACTCAACATTATCGGACCTTATGTAGAGGTATATTTTTTTGATATTGGTTGCTACTATTTAATTAATTCCCACGCAATGTTTTTAAAAGTTCGATGTAAACATATAACGAGTATTTAACGGTACTTTCATTGCTTTTTTCTTACATTTAAATTTTATTTAGTATGAATGTAATTCGCAGGCAGAAAAACAGTTCTTGTTGAAACATTACCAAATAATGTTGCATTTTGTTAATAAAATATAATTTACGAGGTAACCGTTGCGAAATTTAATAGTAAGTGTAAAAAAAGTATGAAGTTATAAAAACATTTTTCAGTTATAAATAAAACGTTAACGTTTTAAGACCAGGCAGACAAATTATTGCTGAAAATTTAAACAAAAATTTGTGCATGGAATCCATGCGAGATTGAAGTGAAACTTTATGCTACTCGTATATGCAGATAAAGAGATTTATATTACTTTTTCTATGAAATATACATATTATTGTTACATGGAGAAAAATGAAATAATGTATGGAAATAAATTGCCTCAGACTCAAATCTACAGAACTGTTAGTAAATCTGTTCTCATTCACAGAAAATTAGAAAAAAATATGAACGTGTTTTTTGTCGTTTTTGACATAAAAGGCGGCGATGCCATCGGATGGAAAATACAGCGGCAGTCGTAAGATGGAGCACGCGTGCCTATAAAATCCCTTGAAAAGTTTTGAAGTCGTCCTGACTTAGAAGAGTCTTAGGTTATATGCATCCGGAAACACAGAATGATTCAAGAACGTTCCACTCTTTGGTCGTCTGGAATAAAGTTTTATGACCATTAACCATCCTCATTATACGGTGTTCATATTTACGTTCATATTTTAAGCTATGTAGCTTCATAACTCATCATTTTTTACAGCATATACATCAAAATTGAGGCGTTTGTCTTGTTAATCACTTACCAATATCAGGTACATGTCCCTTTTCATCGTAGAACAAAAATAATCTATAATTTTTTTATACAATTTACTCTGTGACAAATAGGTACATTACGACTATATAAAATATATAAATAATATAAATAACAACGACTATATGTATAACAAGACTATATGTATAACAACGACTATATATAATAATAACGACTATATAAATAACAAATTATAATTATTGTCAAGTTAGCGGTTAGAATCATTAGTCACTGAGATAAGTCTTGATCTGAGGAAAGAGCTTTGTGACGAATACGTGTGACAGCAGTACTTAAATCTTTCTAAAGATTTCCAGCTAAACATTACCTGAATAATTTTTTCAGGGTTTTTCATTGTCAGCACATTTATCGTTTTTTCTGTTGGACACGAATCTTCTATCAGGCTTAAAAGGTTAAGGCTTCAGTTGCCACAAAGATTAAATGGGACTTTGTAGAACAGTAATAAGTCCCCTATGGTATATAGGGTTTCTGACCAACTTTTACTTTAATTTTTTTTCACTTTCAATTTTTAAGGTAACGTTTACAATACGAAGTAGGGTATTACAATACGAAATCCTACTTAGTACCGTGGTACGAGTAGAGTAATAATACAAGTACCGTAGTATTGTAAATAGAAACTAGGAAGCTTTGGTTAGCAAGCGACTAGAATCTCTCTGTATAATCTCTCGAGAAAACTCGGCCGAGTAAAGAAGGAAAATCCCTCGGAGTAAAATCTCAGAGCCACTCCACGATTTCAAGAAGCCATAACGAATGAGGAAACTTGAGAACCCAGTAATGACGATAACGCATTGAAACGCTGAATGGATGAATAATACGAATGGGTGATGCGTTTCCGCGAATTCCACTTTATTAAAAAATTTCTGCTGCCTCATTGATTGTGCTGATGGCAAGTGCGACTGCGGATCGGGAGGGGTGGAAATGTGTCCAGTGTATAGCTATGTATAGGCACATCACTTATTCCATATTGGAACGTAAATATAACTGATGAAACATGGGAGTGTACTACATTTCTTTGCCTATCTCTTCGAGGTTTACACGCGTGATGAGGGTTCTTTTTTTAAGTTTTCATTATAATATATAAACATTCCATGTGTTCATTTCATATGCAAAAGAAAACAGCCTGTCTATGATAAATAAATTAGTCTTTTGCTCATCGTAAATATAAGTGGCCGGAAATAGACTGATTATGATGATGATGATGAAATATAAGTAAAAATTAAAGTAATCTTAACTGTGCAGTTTTTAGTGCTATCACGACATTCGCAAAGTCGTGTTTTTAGGAATTATATTAATCTTACAGGCTTTCGACAACGATTGTCTCCTATTATAACAATGATAATATGGCCTGCCTCATCAGCCTGTTGACATAGGCCTCCCCTGAAGAGTAATACCAGCCAAAGCTAGGACACAACGCACAGCAGAGCAAAGCTTCTAGCACCGCCTACTCTGCCGCCCATAGGCGGCCAGGTCATTTAGCTACGCCTAGGTAGAGCACTTCTCATACCAGCGCCAGGAATGAATTATTACTCCGCCTCGACACGGATATCAAATGTCGTTAAATAATATTTGAGAGAGATCATACCTAATATCCTGCTACGGTTGCTTAAAATTTGTTATTTCACACAGCAGTGTCCTTCAATGAGCTTAACAAAAGGACATATGTTTGTTCAGTGCATTGCATTAGAGGTTTAGAAAACGAATACAAAACATTTATACTGAAACGGGTACCGAGAATCGGCACCACGTTTCACACATTCCACTTTGTTCATAAGTGTGTCAGCATTCAACGAGACATTACAAAGTAGACATCCTTTTTAAACCCAATATATCGCACGATCGCTATCTTGGTACGAGTAATAACATTAAATTTCTGTCTCGTCGTTTGTAGAGATGGAATTTTTATTCGTAATATATACATAGACATGCTGCATACGTACAGTCGTTCCAATTTATTTTTCAGATGTAACAACGCATCGGGGAACCGTTTAAAAAATTGCTTCAGTACTATTTGAGATTGGATATTGTGCTTGCAGTGCAATATTTTATATACCTACTATCCTACTTCCATTTGATAAATAAAATATCTAAAATCAACAGTTGATTATCATCAAGCACTAGCCGCTACTGTCGATTCAGCCCGCCCTCCTGACGAAGTCAGCGATTTACCTGCCGTTAAAATAGTCTTACATTTTCACGTTGATAATAAGCCGCCATTACACAGATTTTATTCAATTTGAGTTCATTATTTTGTTTTTGTGTCATAAGAAAGAAAACGGGCAACACATAAAAAATAGTTAAAAATAATATGGGTACATTGTACATAATACTTAGCAATTACTATTTTCGTATTTGTCTATATGCAAAGAGCCATACGTTCGAAGCCTCACCGGATAGTCAGTAGTCAACAGAACGATTAATATAAATTCATGGGCATGGACATTATTAATGACATGTAATTAATTACAAATGATGTTTAATTAATCTTAAGTGCTATTTGTGATTCGTTTATCCCACCTCCTGCTCATATACTAGAATAAAATAGGTGAAAGTAGATTTTTAAAACTATTTCTATGTCATGTCGCCAATTAATTACCTTTCTCGCTCACCGCTTTATCTGTTCTCTCGCTACCTTCTCATGCGCAATAAATATTGTAATCTTGTTGGTTTCATTGCAGAATTGATTTATATCTATAGATATGTAATATATATAGATATGTAATATGTAACAAAGCGACGATCTAGATTAGATAGAAATTAGTATACTAGGGTGAAAAATGAAAGTTAGCTTGAACTCCAAAATGTAGGCGAATCGACATAAGAGGCTTTCCTTCATCACTTGTATTTTTTTTTAATTGAAAAGTATCAAAAAATCTGCTAAAAAAATACTAAGTTACCTAGAACAATGCTGTAAGATTAAGGTACAATCATGTAAACTAAATGAACAGGTGTATTTTACGCACCTGAAAAATATCTCATGGGTGTTATCATAGACATAACGAGTCTTTAGAACTCGACAAAATATTTTATTGGCGGTTCGCGTTTATATCTGTATACAGTAATGTTATCTCACTGTGTTGAATAACTCGATTGATGGTATGAGTTATAACGTACAAGGAATTCCATAGAGTTAGATGATTTATTAAGGTCATTAAGCAGATAAGGTACATAGTTGCTTACGTTTGCTTTTCTTGGGTTATGTAAGTTTGCTGTTTAGTGACTGTCATCTTCTAATGGATGTTATCCTCTTACTTCGTGAGTATGGAGTTCAATTCCTGGCTATAACTACTGCTATGATATACTCGTATTTATGTAACACAGGCATATACTCGGCATATACTCGTATTTATGTAACACAGGATCTGCATTTAAGCTAAAGATATTCGTGTGTGAGATGTTTCAAACATTTACCTATGTAGGTACATACCTTATACATTTACCTACATACCTTAATTATATACAGTTTCTGTTTGATTTGAGTTCAATACAAAATTACACAGCGTGGCCCTCGCTTCAAAAGGTAAATCGACAGATTTTTAGAAACGCCGAGAATAGCATTTCGGTAATTGGGGAGCGGAGACCGAATGAAAGGAGCGACTGAAATCAAATCATTAGTCAATGTGAAATACATGAATGGAATTATTATGACCGAATCAAAGACGCCTACACGCTCGAATTAATTTATGGTGTGTATGACGCAAGTAATTCTGTTTCTATGTGATTATTTATAGTACTTACTTCATTAAAAACATTTGGGAGAGGGAACCAAGCTTAATGAGAGCATTAACAGATCAGCAAATCGAAAGAACTAATCTCTTGTTATACATTAAAATTATTACGTAACGTAATCCTGTTATCACCAAAAAGGTAGGCAGAGGAATGTAGTACACTAGCAAAATTAATTAAATTACTATGTTAATTTAAAACGGTTTGTAAATAATAATGGAGAGCATCACTTATTAGTGATATCCAATTAGCATTATTCACCATAAACCGTCCTTACTAATATTATAATACAAATGATTTCATGTTTTTGATCGCTGAACCAATTTGGTGAAGTTTGATATGGAGTTAGGCAGAACATTGGCTTTGTAAGGAACATTCCAGGCTACACGAGTTTTTATAACAAAAGTATATACGTTATTTTTTTATAGCGTTCTCTATAAAAGCGATTTCAGCCCTGACAAAATTGATCTTAATTACAAAAAATCCATCGTGTACTAGTTAGGCCCATCGAAGCGAGCACGTCACATCTGGTATTGTATACTTGCGCGCGCACACGACCCAGGACTATTAACCGGGATTTATAATAAATCTTGAATTAACGCTCGCTTCTACAACTTTAATATAAGAAAAGGGAAAAAATCTACTCACTTGAAGCTTTCAGGTTTAAGTGGAGCAGTCGACAGGCGCTTTCCATATGACAAGTACAAATACACACCAACTACTTAGCATCAAAAGCATTTTTTTTGCAATACCTACAAAATAACGCTCTTGAATTTATCGCCACACTGGAGCTTTTTCTATTTGTCAACGAAACATCAAAATTGTAAAGCTCTGAATAAATTCTCCTGTATGTTAAAACACCTCGTTGTCATTAAACTCAGCATGTACGGTATGTGTTTGGTCGAAATACGAAATAGGCACGCTAGTTGTGGCCGATAGGCAATAAACCAATCGTGATATCGATTACAGTTTTACAACGCCGTAAAATACGGCTCTACCCACGTGTTCCACGGACCGCCGTATAAACCAATATGAATGTGTTTTACATCCCGTTCGAATAAACATATGTATGACTTGTATGATAACCCATACGCATATTGTTTAGAGGGCAAAACAATACGTAGGGTGCGTATGCGATACGTTGATCTTGTTTCACAATATGCTACTTTATTATCTCAATACGACGTTGTCTAACGTTGATTTATAGCATTTAAAATTTTATTAAATAATGTTTTCAATAAAGAAAATAAAGTTATAAATTAATAAAAAAAAAAGATTTGTCATTAGAAGACACGTTCGCGCTTTGGTGGAAGTGGTATACTTTTCCGCGTAAATGAGAGATTAAAGAGGTAATAATTGTAGTAATGAAAAACGATTTTTTATTCCGTGTCCTTCATATTATTTTGACCCCAATAACAAGTTGTAGTCACATCAAACATCGTTATTATTTGTCACTGCGCGATGTGCGAACAAGCAAATAGACAAAACTTGTAAACATTCAGAGATAAAATGTATCTTGGACAATCAAATAATGATAATAAATTACTTTTAGCAATATTTTTAGTACATTTTTATTTTATTAACCATTTTATTTTTAGATACAATTTAATTTAACGTGTTGTCAATGTGGTGAACTTGTAGACTAACCTCGTACAGTATTAAAATTCAGTCGCGTTTCTAACTTGAAATGAGTAAGAACCTACTACAAAGTACAGACAAACCACAGAAGTGTATTCACTACTGCGTACTAATTAGCAAAAGTTCGACTTCGTACACTTTCATTTCTAAGTATTCATCTGTAGGTACTTTATACACAACAACGTACGCCAATAATTTAATTGTGTGTACTGTTACTATGCTCACACAATGCGTCGAAACTAATTACTCTATTGTAGTCACCTTGACTTATATAAAGACGAGTTGAGGCACATCTGGAGTTTCGCTATGTAATTTTCCAATTCTCTCCTGTCGTGTACGATAATCATTCGTTACAGCCGCGTTAGAGACGTAAATTTATATGAGGGATTTAACTTTTGTATCTTTCAGTCGATCAACAGCGAAGTCAATAATATGAAAAAAACGTATCCATTACAAACACATAATAATAATCTATTGTCAATCAATAGAAGACCGGACTGAACTGAGAAAATTGGATAAAGTGGGGGGAGGTAAATGTAACTGGTGAAACGTGGGAGTGTTCTATATTCCTTTGTCTACCTCTTCGGGGATTACAGGTCTGATATTACGT
>DWTO01001913.1:0-15042 GCA_018244755.1 Jemadia pseudognetus
ACCGCAACAAGCGAAAGCGGCTAAACAAAAGCTGGTCATTGGTAAGTGCCGCCGCTACGCCATCTTAGTTTTCGCGTGTTCCGTCCGACGTTACATCGAAAGCACATGGTTTTTAAAATGTTACTTTTGGCGTTTTTTTTTTTATTTTAAACACGTGAAAGCATTCCAATAATTAAAATACATTAATAAAAGTCGTTTTTGGCTCGTTATATTAATAGATGCGTAAATGCAACGCGTTTTTGATCGATTGTTGACCCCGGTGCGTGTTAGCATGGCGTCGTGGTTAGCGTCCCCTGAGAATAATCAATATTTGATGCAGATTTATCTGCGCATTGCAACTCCAAATCCATATTTATTAATTTTACCGCGCTTTTAAAATAGCGGCAAAGTGATGTCCGAGAAACTATCGTATAATACTTAAAAAGTAAAGGCTTTGCGTATTAACTGCATTGCATTTATCTTATAAGGAATATACTGGAACATTAAATATTATCGTACCATACACACGGTGCCGCGGTCTGCACTGCCCGTATTATTAATTCCATCGACCGAGATTTTCTAAAAATAACCATATTTATAGAATCCCGTTGTACCGTGTTACGTTCAGAACACTAACGTTGAACATTCGTTCGAACTTACGAATTGGCGGCGGTTACGCGCCCGTGGCTTTACAACGTCTGATATTAACGAACACGCCTACGTCGGTGGCCACCTAACAATATTTTCACATCGTAACAATGTCATAATGGAACCCGCTGTGCGTACCGTACCCAGTCCCTAACCAGATGGGCGTATCTGTGTCGTAGAGAATAATCGAAGTTCGATAATATTTTTGCATGACGTCATCTCGCATTTGCTTCTCAGTTACAATTATGTTGCAATATTTTCAGTCTCTCGCTTTGCCACTGTCATTGTAAGTATCTACCTGATGCATGTTGATGTGTAAACTTTACTATATATTTAATTATAATGTAGAACTGCCAAGCGTAGTGAGAGTGAAGACCTGCATCGAAATTGTGACCGTGTATTCAGTGTAGTTTTGTTTCCCTTCTCTGACAGTTTGAATCTTTTTCATTGCTGGTTAAGATGAAGCTCCTAAAGTCTTGATTAACAACTAAAGATGCTATACAATCCAGAAGAGAATGCAGTGAAGAATCTTCTGTTCTTCTTAATAATAAATTTGAACAAAATCATTGTTGAGTTCAACAAGTTTTATGTATTGGAATGCTTTCAACTGTTAATCCTTCCGCAAGTTATGTGAACATAAATGTTCTTTGATGGTGGTGTTGATTTGTTAAATTCCTTTTCCAGCTGAGAAAGTTTCGGGCACTGTGAAATGGTTCAATGTTAAGAGCGGATATGGTTTTATCAACAGGTGAGTTGCTTTCAATTGCCAACGTTAAAACTGGCACATGCACAACATTCAGTGGTGTGCCTCTGTGGTGTACACCCAGAATAATATACACAAGGACTACTGCACCGTCCCCTATGCTTGTTGGATTGTAAATTTCTTTTTCTTACATTCCCTCAGTATTGTCAATATGTACAGATATATTGATTTGTTTTAAATGGATTGTATGATTTGTAGAATGCATGCGGTTGACACATGTATTAATGCAAATTTGAACACATGAGATGTCTCATCCTCCAAATAACTGATATGATGCCTGGCTAGAGTTTATATTCTGTTTTATGATTTGGTAGAACATTTGTTTCTTAGTTGTTAGTATATTAGTTATGCTGTATGTATTTTTGCCACTTTAGGGACTCAATTCAGAAAGGTATGTATACAAATTTTTGTTGATTTGTTTTAATCTGTGCACACTAACTATAATATGTTTCACATTTCATAGAGACTATATTACATTACGTTATCACTAAATAAGCATTCAATTCTAATCATTAAAAGGAACAATTAAAACACTGTTTTGAATAATAAATTACTCTGAATCAGATTTAGTTAAGATGGGAATAAAACTGCAGAAAATTTCACTATAAAGACAACATATCTTATACAATTGAGGAATAAGTAAATAAAATAAAATATTTTTTCTTTGGCTACATAGAGAGCTAGGTAATGGTGGAAGTGGTCCATGGAGAGAAGTGTAACACACAATTGATATAACAGTGCTAGATGCCACCGGGAGTGAGTCAGAATAGTGTGTGGCAATCATGTGGAACACATTGTAGTCTTAAAGCACCCATATCTGTGATGAATGCTGCCAGACAAGTAAGATGTTTCCATTTTTATATATTTCCAGCTAAAAAACAATGTTAGAACTTTCTGCTATATGAATCTCTGTTGAAAAAATGTCCTGCTTCTCTGCACCATGGTCTTGACAACCAAATAATATAAGAAATTAGGCCAGTTTAAAGATACTTTTCGCATCATGAACATAAGTGGACACTAATTTTGAGTCTAGATTTTACATTTCATAAGCCACCTGGGAGGCCATACGAAGGATATATTGCTGGAAGAAGTGTAATTTTAATAATAACATCAAATCAAAGATACAATATTTTAAATTTCCATTAATCAGTACCTGCTTAAATAATATTAAGTCACATGAAACTATTCCTTAGAGCTCAGAAAGCAGTTTGTTACGTGCTGCTCTATTGCATGTTGCGAAATGACTGACTACCGTGTTCCATGTGAGATTTGAGTGACTCAAAATCATTTAACCATCAAAAAGGTTTGAGTAATGAAAGTGAATTATGTTGAAAGGGTTGAAATTAAAATAATCTTTATTACTATAATAGGGATATTTTGAATTCATAGCTAACACCCTAAAAGGCTTTTGATTTGCTTGGATTATTAGTGAAGATCAGAAGTTCCACAAAGTTGGTGTGATTTACTTGAATGATGTATAGTCAGGGGTAGGACAGTGAGCCATCGTTGTTACTGGAGATGATGACTTGACAGTACCAAGAGATAAATAAAATAAAATCTATTCCAGCCAAATAGATCACAGTACTCTACCTAAAAGTTGATAGATGTGGAAGAAGCACATCAGGTGTGTTAGGATAGTGATATTTGGCACTCAGGGCTCTGCCTGCCACATGAGGCAACTGATGTGAAGATATGGTAACAAGAATTGAAATAGATATTGATAGACAACAAATTATTTCTAAATAGAGATGTTTTGATTTAAAACTAAAAACAACTATGAAAACTTCAACAAATTGAAAACAGCAAATTGATTCAGGATATTGACTTCAGAGTTTAATATGTGAATGCATTGTGTCACATTTAAATTTCAAATTGATACTTCCAGCGCGGCGCCTAAAAAAAGGTCGACGCTCTCGGGCATTTCTAGGCTATTTAATCACACACAAGTCAGTGATAGCTTTATCTGAAAAATTGTAAAAGTTATTGCAAGCACCCTCTGGATGTTAAATAGTCTTCAGGAAAGTATTGTATTGATATCTGCAATTTGTTTTATGAAGGCCATTTATTTTAAACATTTATGTGATGATGAAACAGTGGCTTTTTTATTTATTTTTTTGGGTTCGACACAGAAATGGTTTTGCATCTGAATGTTGAGCAGCAATTTCGTAAATGTATTGATAATAAATAATTAATGTACACAAATTATTACCATTACAGTAGTAATTAATGACTGACAACTGAGTTTTCAGAGAACAACCTACTGGTTGTTCAGTTTCTTGCTGTATAATTCAATCACAATCATACAATCCATTTTTCAGTAGTCAACATTCCACACTTACATCTACAAAATCCATTTATGTACCTAAATACTGTATGTTTTGTTTCATTATCGTGTTGTATGTCTACAACAACATTTACGGAAAATATTGTTTTCACTGTTACCTGATCTGTGACCTTCACCTACAAGATATAATAATGTGCATTGCGACTTTCAGATTATATTTTATTTAATATGTTCAAATAATATACTTAAAGGTTACATCATATTTTGTTTGTGGTTTCAAAATAGCTCTATAGATTTATAGCTTATCTTTTACTCACTTTCTTATTACCTATTAGCACATTATTTGGCAGTAATCAATTGGGGATTGTAAATTAAACATAATTATAATTTAAAATTCACTATTATATACCAACAATGTATATACTGTAACAGTATAATTCTATTAAAACAAATGATTGTTTTTATGGGCTTTATGCATCTCATATTTGCAATAGACTCAGTGAGTCAGAAAGTGGGAGGCAGGCATTCACTTGAATTCTGTTAGTAAAACGTTTGTTTGGTTGCAGGAACGATACGAAGGAGGATGTGTTTGTGCACCAGACAGCGATAACCCGGAACAATCCTCGTAAGGCTGTGCGCTCGGTCGGCGACGGCGAGGCGGTGGAGTTTGCCGTGGTCGCCGGGGAGAAGGGCTACGAGGCGGCCAGTGTCACCGGGCCGGACGGCGAGCCCGTCAAGGGCTCCCCCTACGCCGCCGACAAGCGCCGTGGCTTCCCGCGGCAGTCAGTAGATCTTGTTAGCAAAACTAAAAAAAAAAGTATCTCCAATAAGAAATATAAGACACGCCTATACTTTGTCAGGACCAGTTTCAGAGGTGTCGGAAAGCGTAGTGAACCGAAAGGTCATCAACGCTATATGAAAGGCGAAAGACGCTCTAAGATGGGAGATTGGATCTTTTAAGACCACTATTGTTCACATTAGTGTATTGACATTGTCTATTAAGAATTGTTTTTTTTACCTTACATCACAAGTTACTGCTTAAAACATTGATTGTCAATTTACGATCAGAGTTGTATTTATAAATGTTGAACTCATTCTGAAACACACAAAGTATATTTGAGAATTAAAGTGTGTAATGAACTGATTATCTTGTGATTCTCCTTTAATTAATCTATTTACTTGTGTTTTGAGTTCATAGTAGCTTTTATTTTAATTTTGTTTGACCCTTCTTAAGTTTCTTTTATGTACTATAAAGTGTCATATATTTTTGGACGAAATTGAATTTGGCAATTGCACATATGAATTTTGTGTTTAATAGTGGACAAGCTTAAAATCAATCAGGTTATTTATGTATATTTAAAGGACTGGGTGGGTGTGTAGTAATGTTACATTTATACTAACACATCTATGTGCACTGATGGTTCTATAAGACACTATTAAATTGAGATAAGGTGCAGAAATACTTCTTACTGATTGTCCACAAGCAATGCTTATCAAGTAGTAGTTTATATGGGGATTATTGACATTTGAAAAATGTTAATTTCCATCACATATGATTGATTATCATAGACATTCAGTAAAGTTGTAGGATTTACAAGTTTGTGCTATCTATTTAACACTTGGTCGAATGAAGTGCTACACTGCAACATGGCATCACTCATTGGATTTCCCACCAACATCAGGGAATCAAGCTTGTCATACAGGATGTTTCAGGAAACCACTTACCACCTCCAGAAAACATTCAATTTGAATGTTCAAGATCTCCACAAATGGGTAGGTAGCTAGGTCTGACCTGAGGTTGGACATCACATTATATAATAATATGATGAAATTACTTTACATCCAGCATATTATTATGTGATCCAATACAGGCTATCATAATAGTCTACCAGTATGTTAGGTCTTCTTACTGACCTCAGTGTTGTTGTGCCACCATGACTTCAATGAATACGCTTTGTAGAGTTCGCGTGAGGGGCGGCGATGTACTGAAGTGGTGTCGATTGCAGGTACTATCCACGTAGCGGCCGCGGCGGCGAGGGCGCTCCCCGTCGGGGTGGCATGGTCCGCCGCGGCCCCCCGCCCAGTCAGGGGGGCGCGCAGGGGGATGAAGGACAGGAAGGAGCCGCTCCGCCGCAGCGCAGGTAATGCACACAATACATTGATGACTTCGTATCAATCATTCAGCTGTGAAGTAGTTGATCAGTCTTTATACTGTTATTTACTACTGAGGATGCATACTTTTATCATTAAAATAACTTTAAGGGGGTGACGAAATTTTGGGCACTCCTTTCTTTTTTCATACAAACTTTGTATGAATCTGCAAAACGACTTGGGTTTTATCAACCACGTACGTTTATTACAAAAACCGAAATCGTATCAACATAATGATAAGTTGAGCACCGAGACAGTCGCAAATAATAATTTTACATTGAGGTTCTGATAATTGAATGAATGTTTAATTTGCTTATAGTTTTGTGTACTTGTTAACAAGATACATATAGGTGTATTTGATTATAGCTTGCGTTTTTGTGGTTATTAAAATATTAAAACTCTTCGAAGTATTGCTAATTTTCAGATGGTATGTGGTCCAACTTATGTTGTTAGTAGTAAGCCTAATGACGGTAACGTAAGTTAGCGTATGTACCTTACGTTTGGCAAATGAAAATCATTGTATCATCATCAGCCTATCTCAGTCCACTGCGGGACATAGGTCTCCCCCAAAGAGCGCCATCGCGCCCTGTCCTCGGCTTGCCGCATCCAGTATCTGCCTGCAGCCTTTCGCAGGTCGTCATCCCAAACCTGGTTGTTACAGCCGGGTCAAATCTGAATCGAGCTCGCGAATTCGTTGTGGTTGTGAAGTGACAGGCATGTCTTGAATTGTATAGTCCCATAAGAAACTAAGAGATTAAGTTAAGTGATCGAAATATAGCTTAAGCTCCTCTTGAAACCATAGAGTGAGGTAATCCAATGTCTTTTAATCAAGTAACAAAAAAATTTATGCATGGCATTGTAAAAGTACGCAGAAAAAAATGTAATACATATTATGGATATTATGATTTTCAAGAATATATCAGCTTAAACATTTTTGTAGTCGTTTATAAAAACTAAAGGTCGAAAAAAACACTGTAGCACCGATGTCCTTCCAACAATGGTCCAGTCAAGAATATAGTATACATCAGAATTACGGCTCAGGTCTTAATAATATGACGCGTCGCTTCCGTGACCCAGTTCTTTAACAACAATGCTGACGACGAATGCATATTTCAAAAATATTAGTAGTCGTACACAGAGCGGACTGTTATTTTTATGTTCGGCTTTTAGCATTTGAAAATATTGTCCAGTCGTCAGTGTGTGAAATTAAATGTAGCATGCTTTCAGTACGTTTTAATTAAAAACTGCTCCGGTTTTCTCCGTTCCTTTTTAAAATTTTGTACTTAATAACTTTCAACGGTTATGTTATGATGTAAATATTGAGCATGTGAACAGTCACACACACAAAAACATCATGTCAGTTATCCCCGAAGAGGTAGGCAGATGAATATAGAGCACTCCCAGGTTTCACCAGTTACGTTTACGTCCCACTATGGAATACTATATGATTTAATATGTATGAAAAATGTTAAATACAATAGGAAAAGTAGGTATCATATACAACAACGTTATGAACGGATCACAATTTTTATATATTAATGTGTCCTCGAGTTTCTTTAATAAAGAAAAATTTCATTTAATAACCATATTACGTCTCTCTATACCTTACTTAAACGTTATTACTGACGTTACACCTACCTACTTGTTCATTTATGGCGTTTTTTTTTCACCAATTTACATATTCTCCGAGAACTAATGGCCCCATCAAAAATATGAAAGGCGATTACAGAATTAATTAAGATTAAAAGGCGAACACAAGTTGAAAATTGCTCAATAAAGGGCGAAAGGGAACGGGCCTAAATGAAATGCAAATTAGGCAAAATTTATTATTACCCAGCGGTCAGAAAAATATAGCCAGAATGAAGAATACAGCGCGTGATTAATAAGCGGCGAGTCATATTTCCTTAGAAATGTCGAAATACGCCGAAGTTAGTAATAATGGGGTCGGGTTTGGCCGAGGAAAATAAAAATGTTTGACTCGTGAAAGGAGCAGATGCAGCGTGGGTCGTTATTATTGTTGGTAAAAAAAAGAATTGTTGTAAATAACGAAGGGAACGATGGAAGTAACATAATAAGGGATTGCACACAATTTAAGTTACCGTGCTTACAAAGCTTGTTAAGACCACCTCCTTGCTCGAGTGGTAGCCAGCGCGAATGGTCAGGTGCTATTGGGGTTTCGTTCACTTCAAATTTCTAGTAGTAGTAGCTTGGAGTCTGGATTCTTGCCCGGCGTATGCTAACACCCTCACCGACTATTACACGACGACATTTATAAAGTAACTGTTGAAATGTGATAATGAAGTACACTCGTCTCTATACATCCTCAGGAAGATGCAGACGTGATGTCACATAGTTACAACTTATAAAGCTTGTTAAGAAGAACAAATAATGTAATGTAAGATGGTATAAAGTAAAACCCAGTTGCGAAAATGATTTCATTGGATGCCCTCAGACGAGCGAGACAAGATTTCAGCGAGACGGAAGCGAAAGATTTCAGAAGGGTCGTATTCACTTTCAGCGACTACAATTCCCGTACTTGATGGACATCGCCCATTCGCTACGTTCCTGTCAGGGAGTTACAGATAAGACACAGGACCTATAGCTGCAACATTAAAAAAAAAATTGTAACCGTTGCACATGCAGGCGTTATCGCATACCATATTACACCGAATATTCTTTGGGTTAGTAAATTTGATTTCATTGCCGCGTTAGATAAATAGATACATATAACCCTTTATTTTTCACACCACATGGAAGATATAATATAATAACAATGTATATAAATAATTAATGTAAACAAATATTAGATTTCCATCCAATTAGCTTGAAAGCGATTCCTTTAGACAAGTCATGTATGTATATGTTCATACGGGTTTGTTGTTGTACTGTGTTGTGTTAACTGTTGAATTCTTTAAACATTTTTTTTATTTTTATTTAATTACACAACTACTAGTTAAGTAACAAACAAAAAGTCGATCCGAGGAGGCCACAAAAAACCCGTAAATAGATTTAATGATGATGAACTTTCATACGTGTTGGTATCTAATAATTGGTTTCGTTACTTGTTTAAATCGATAAGCTACGTGTATCTGTGCTCGTTAGTACAATAACTGGTGTGTTCAGGAGGAGAGAACATGAAAAAAACTATCCGGTGACATTAAGATAGAAATCACAGATTTTTTATACATATAGGTACACGAACACGCCAGAAGACGGGGCGCGATGGCATTCTTTGGGGGAATATGTCCAGCAGATATGTCCAGCAGTGGATTGAGATAGGACTCATCCTATCTCAATCCACTCCTCAGATGAAAGATGATGAACACGCCAAATAACATGAATATCAAAAAAAAAATTGATTAATACAGAACTGATCATCGATTTATATGACGGTTGGCGAAATATAATATATGAATAACAAAGTTATGGATGTAGGTACAATTTTGTTCACGCACATCTCTGACCTTTCATTATATCTCGCATATTATCGGGATGTTGAACAACTTAATCCATATTCATGTACCGACAAAATTCGATCACACAAGCGTAATTCAGTTCGAACAAATCGACCTGTGCGCAATATGAAATTTTCTCTCAATATGTTTCGATCAATTTCAATAAAAGGGGTAAATAAATGTAAATTTTATGTATTAATTGATTGTGATAAAATGACACGCCTTTCCTTTCACATAAAATTGTATAACATTGACCTATACACGGGAAAAGAGATCTGAAACATTTTAACACTATAAGACGTTGAAAAATCTCTTGAGTTTAATTCTTATCGAGTAGCCACTACTAAAGCTCTTTTAAAAGCCCTCATAATATGACATGGCAACACCTGTAACTTATTTATTAAAATTCATGATACGATTGTGGTTTAACAATTAAGGATTCGTCTAACTCTGTTTGCCAGTTTGCCCACTTAAATCTCAATAAAAACTAATATAAACAAGCTAATGTTCCATAATGAATTACTTACAAATCCCAGTGCTGCATTTTGAAAACAACTGTTGTTTTTATTTGCGATGCAGAAAACTGCGCTTGTCACAGCTGCACACGATACCTCACCTCTCAAAGACTCGATCTCAGTGTATTTTGTCTATAATATGTACCTACTTACATTTGTTAATGTTTTAAGTTAATTGTACGTGTTCGTACATTAATAATACATTGTATTGCGAGTGTACGCGCAGTACTCGTGTTCAATATTCAAGTAATTTTGAATTTTAAAATAATAATATTTTAGCTTGATGGAATCTATCTATCTAATCAGCATGTATTTCTCTACTTTTGGTAAAAAAGGCGGCTTATATTATAACACTGGTTGGATGGTTTAATTGCACAATACATCCATTAACTTTGCAATCTATGCAATATATGTTTTATTGCAATTTGCAATATATGTTTTATTGCAAATTACTTACCTTAAAATAATTTTGCATTATGCAGCTCTTATGACGATTTGTCATACCCAATGGCGAACTAATTCGACACTTTCGAATAGATCTGTGTATAAGTATCACAAGAACACTACTTAAACCTACTTGTATATAACAGGATATACACGGTAAGAACAAATTTTCTCAGAGTGGGTCGTTCCTTAGTTAACTAACTCATTTGCAGCAATGAGTGAGGGCACGACGTGCTTCAGGCACGGACACCCTTTAATTAGCAGCGCTCGCCTGTATTTACTAGGCCCATTAATTGGCAACAAAGTTAATTATCTATCGTGTTGGTGACCTTCTCTCGAACGTAAATTGTAATATATATTGTTCTCTTGACAGTGGGTCCTGCGAAGAAATAACAGCTATGATAAAAGCAGCCTAGTTAGGTAATTTAAATGATGTTTTGAATGCAGTAGCATTATAATTTTTATATGGAGAAAAATGAAATGGTCGTAAATATTTGTTTACACATGAACGTAGGTAAGCGAATTATTAAAGATTAAATATCAATTTACATGATATTGTTGTAATGAAATCAATCTACAAAAACTTCTACTGTACCACTAACATAAAATGGTTAGAGATCATTCTTATAACAGAAATAAAGGGAACGGAATGTCGGTGAGATTAGACATAAATGTTTGATTGAAATAACACTCTTACTCATATTACATTAAGACTGATATTTGTATTGTAAGGTAACATCATGACTGACATGTCCCCGAAGAAGTAAGCAGAGGACTGCAGTACAATTCTATGTTTCACCATTCACGTTTAAGTCTCACTTTACAATAGATGGTGAGCCTATTGACATACACTGGCACAAATCAGTCTCCGAATCACACTACTATGTAATACTTTCAACTAGAAAATCCAATAGTACCCCACCCGGGAATTAAACCGAAGACCCTTAGACCAGCAGTCTCGATTGAAACCACCCGAACAATGAGGCATTCAATATAGCCTTAACAAACACTATTCTTTTGTTTTAAATAATGTTTGCAATATAACTGTATATTTAAATCTTTATGATTGCTATCATATCGGACTGAGGTATACAGCATAACTGGTGTACACAAATGACGTGTATTTTAATAGGAAATGCCAGAATGCCAGTCGTTAAATCCGAAATTGTTAAAACCTTAAATTTTAGGTTGACAGCAAAAAGATTAGATCGTAATGAAGTTTGCCGTGGGATGTTTGTTGACCGTACATAAAAAAAAGTTAATTTAGTACAGCCCACATTCAACGATCGTACGATAGATTTGTTTGTATAACATTTATGAAAACTTTTCCAAAGAATTTCCACTTTAGAAAAATAGAGTGAAAAATTTTTACCTTTCTCTTTCACTTCCAGATGTGCAATGAGACGCTGTTTGTTCGCTCCAGCACTAATTTAACTGTCGTGAGAAAAAACAAAACCTGTTTATTAAAATATGTAATTGTATATACTTTACACATTGTTCAAGTAATTCTTTAAAGATATTAGCAAATAAGCTACGTTTTTCAGTTTTCATACTAGTAGTATTAATTTCATAATAACAAATTACTGACAAGGGATTTTAAGTAAACTAAAGTGAAATAGCTCAGCTGATTGTAATTACATCGACGGCAACTATAACTTGCCGTACATCATAAGTAGATATATATACTGAAGGACCCTGTGTATTATAAGCAGAAAGATATAGAAACATCCCTGTACATTATAATGTAACATCAGGTCTATAATACTCGAAGAGATAGACAGAAGAGTGTAGTACACACACACGTTTCACCAGTTATGTTTACGTCCCACAATGAAACAGCTGGTGACTGTGGTGAGCCTATTGCCGAGCACCAGAAGCAAATCAGAACTCCGAACCACAACTTCAAACTTCTTCTAGAAGTTCCGTAGATTACATTAATCGTCATCATGAGAAGGAAGATAAATCGATGAGTCGATGTTTTACTTGAATTTAAATTTTGAAGTATCTCACGTTAGCGTTCATGTGGGTACCAGAGAGAGAACAACGCAACTCTATCACGGAAGTGTCTGCCAGAAGTTAGTATGCCTTCAACGTAATGAAATACAAACAAGACATACACTGGATGTGCCTTCTTGGCTTGCCATCTCCCGATAATAACGAAGCGTGTGTCCGCATCCTAACCGAGCGGAGCGTGGTAGTGTATAAATAGAAAATATGTAATAAGAACATATCTCTATAGTAATATGGACGACTGCCTGGTTATTCGAATGTTTGTGAGCGCGAATACTGATAGAGAGGTCTTGGATTTAAGCTTAGGGTCGGGAACTATTTGACTATTGTAGCTTAGAACATCATGTCTGTAATCCCCGAAGAAGGCAGAGAAGTGTAGTACACCACCACATTTTAGCAGTTACGGTGACGTCCTACTATGAAATAGGTGGTTATTCTACGACCAACCCGGATTCGACCCGGGATTAGAACCCGGAACCACTCTATCGGCAGTCGCATTTGCAACCAACACGACCAACAAGAGAGTCAATTCCTAAATCTAATACTCGGTAATACGCTTACTTTGGAGTGTACTTGACCTTTTAATCGATTGATTAATCAAAGGTTAGCCTTGAAACATACTTTAATCAACGCCGAGATTAGAATCGAATAATGCATATGAAATATTTCTAATCTATTATAGTCCGGTACAGAGTAATACGTGTACGTAGACGAGTACACAGAGCACCTCGACGTCAGAGCCGGCAACAATGAACCCACGTACTTGAGGCAGCGCTACATCTCACGACTGTTTGTCTTTCATTCCGTCGGCGGCGCGGTACAAACCGAGAGCAAACAAGATCAGGCACTGGGCGGCTACCCACCCGGAACGAAATGTCATTAAAGCCATCATTAATTTTTAATGATTTTCTGTTCATTGTACTAGATTCTACATAGGTAACATGAACGACATAGGAAAAAAACACATATAATTTTCATTTTTTTAAATTAAAATCCAAGATCGTAAGGTACGCAAAACTAAGAGATTAATAGACGCTTTCCAAAATTAGTTTTTTTAGATATATGAAGGAGAAAGTAAAATTTTGTAGTGATCAGATTAATTTATAACTCAAGATTCTTTGGCATCCTTACCATATAGACCGTTGAATACTTAATTATTACACTAATTTGTATAAAAGACATTATAGCCATGTACAGTTTTCAGTTTATATTACTATATAGCCCCCTTTATATTAACTAAACGTACAAATGCAATGTATGTTCAATATAATCATAAGAATTTAATGTATTCTTTGCTTATGTCAATTAGGCGCTTCTACAAGTTACTTTGTATACAAAAATTATAAAGAAACTTCATATCATGGGCTGTAAGTCAAATAGCGATCTGTTTATTTAAGGCATAATACATAAAATATAATTTTTATCAAAATAAATTTCGCCTGCGCTTACCCGAAGGGATAGGCAGAGGAGTGTAATACACTGATCTGATTCGCCAGTTACGTTACACATCCAACCATGACATAGAAGGCCAGGTCTAGATAGATTATTATTATTATTACAATTTAAAACTCGTTTATACCGACTAAGTTAGATCGAAAAAACCAAGCTATGTGAATATAACGTAACTTCGTAACTTCGCGCCTGTAATCCCCGAAGAGGTAGGCAGAGGAATGCAGAACACCTCCCAAGTGTCACCGGTTACGTTTACGTCCCATTATGGAATAGATGATGAGCCTATCGCCATGCATCGGGCACATGTCCAAACTCCGTGAGTATATACTCATATATTATGATCGAAAGTATTATTGCGTTATCTGTCGCAAGTGATCGTCGTGAGGTCGTGTTTCGGTAACTCAATAAAGAACACTCGACATCCATTAAAGTACGAGATACAATAAAAATGTTACTAGGGCTACACGGATACCATAAGAATCAAGAGTTGCGAGAATTTTATACGATTAACAATAGATATTTATAATTAAGTTCCCGTTAAATAAATTTGAGTTTTTACTCACTCTAAAAGCGAAACACATACCATGACAATTTTCACAAAGAAGACGCGAAAGAACGTTGGCCGAAACTGTATTCGGTGGAAATTCTTAAACCCTACCAACCATCTGAGCGACAATGTGTCTCTATGTAGAATATCAAATATGTGTGTATGTATGTATGCAAATTGTTCAATGTACGAAACGATCTCTTTATTTAGATAACTGTCCAAATTAAATCGTTAGGAAATCGTAGGAATAAGTTATGAGCACTCGTATATTACGGTCAGGTAGCGGCGGGTTCTACCGTATTACGTTATCTCCGGGCGCCCGCAAGAAATTATCTAGCGGCCTTCCGGCAACCAACCTTATTAGATCATCGGAGCTCACATTATTATGTATACACTTGCGGTTCACTTGAGTTATAATAAGTAAATAACGTTATTCAGGTGAAACGGACACCGTTTGTGTATGAACCGTTCAAATTTAACCGAGACGATTAAAACGAAAAAAAAAACTTTTATTAAATTAATATTTCATGGGAGTGTCTACTTCTACGGGGATCACAGGCGTAATGATGTTATGTAATTTTCCATTTTGTACATTGTAGCCAGTTGTACAGTTGACTGCCTCGTTGGTCGTGTTGGATGCAGGTGCGACTGCCGATCGGGAGGACCCAGGTTCGATTCCCGGGTTGAACACTACAAAATTTTCTAATTTAGATTTTTTAGTAGTGGTTCGGAGTCTGGATATGTGCCCGATGCATGGCGATAGGCTCACCACCTATTCCATAATGGGACGTAAA
>DWTO01001914.1:0-15042 GCA_018244755.1 Jemadia pseudognetus
GTTCGACCCGGGAATCGAACCCGGGACCTCCCGATCGGCAGTCGCACCTGCAACCAACACGACTAACGAGGCAGTCTAGTCTTCTTGAACTTCTACCTGAAAATAAATCGGTCTTGATGTAATGGTTTTCAACAATTAACAGATACTAATTGTTATTACTTTTATAACATCACGACAGGACCGTGAATGTGTAGTTAGAAAGCACAGAGTGCCATTTATCTCTATTGTCACTAATCTGACATGTTTTTTTACATTTATAACCCTTTTCATTCTTATTTATATAGATAATAACTACAAAAGATTACAAAGAAACATCATCGGAAACTGCTAACATTTCCGTAAAAGAAAAATAGTTCTACCATTAAAATTGAACTGATGATCTAATACTGGGGAAATAGACGGATTGAGAAGATATCGTACTATTTACTTCTTCGAAGTGATTTAGACTAGTGGAAGCAGTGGTTTTGAATTCAGCACCGCATGCAAAGTGGGGGTGCGAAGTCTGGTAACTATGGCCTTAAGGTTTGTCGATCATAATATCCACTGGTTGAGAATATTTCTTTCTAAATGGAGAGAAATTAGCAATAAAATTACATCTCCTCTGTATTCTCCTGAAGGCGTAGACAGAGGAGAGCAGTACACTCCCATCTGTGGCGAGATTTATACGTACAACCATGTAATAGGGGTTAAGCCTACTTCCATACACCAGACCGAAATCGAAATACCGAGCCACTACCAGGGATTTTAAGTTGGAAAACTTTCTATATCTAATAATACGTAGCGTTAAAGAAAATGTCAGGTACGTAATTGGTTTATTTTATATCATCTCCGTGACGCCGGGTGGGGGTGCACGCGCGGGGCCGTCGGGGTCAGGTCGCGTGTGACGTCACGGGAGTAAATGTTACCAGTACGCGCGCACGTGGCTATCGGCGCGCGAAATTCTTTATCACTCGTGACAACGCGTCTTGTACAGAGCTTGATTATTGCATACGCTTGTTACATCATTTTATGGCGTAATATTTCTTATACTTATGAATATGTATTTTGTGATTAGTGTCAGGACATTTAAAATAATAATCATCATATCGAGAAGCCAGGTCCCGCATGGGATAAGCGCTTGAAATTATTTATTAAAACAAATTATTTATAGGTAGATATAGCTCGTTGACCTACTCTGACGTGCAATAAAAATAATATTTTGCCAGATTTTCGATATACTTACAATAAATTTTTTTTTCGATTTCTTCTTATGATTCGCAATTGTCATCATTGTCATTAGCCTTACCCTGAGGAGTTTTTGCCCATAATTTAATAATAATAATACACAGTTGCTGAACTCCATACGAACGGATTGAGAGATTCAAATTTAAACGTATCACTAACACGCACACCACTGGGTTATTAACCAGGGTTAACGAATAATTTGTTGAATAATCATAGTTTATCTATGTTTAAATTTCACTAGCATGAAAGGTGAAAAATAATGTCATCAGGAATCTACATCAAAGGGCTTTCGTAATGATCTCTAAGACTTCTGTCATGTACCATCAATTTAATAGCTGATTGATAGAGGGATTTCTGAAAAAAGCGATGTATCTGTTTAAGTGATATGTATATAAAGTTCAGAAAGTCCCAAAATCAATTCACAAAGTTTTGACAATGTGATCTAATTCTCATAGTTACTTCATCATCATTATTGTTTCAGTACAATTAAAATCACTAAATCACTGCAGTACATTCATCTCCTTCAAATATCTTCATACGTTATCACATAGTGCTATTATTTCTGGTTTCTTAAATGGACCGCTTCCTTGGTCAGGTGCAAGGTTACAACCAAGTTTTTGGCTAATTTTGTAACATTTCATCATCATCAGTCTGTTTCAGTCAATGCTGGATACGACCTTCCCTGAAGAGTTGCTAAATTGTTACGTAACGCTATTTAAGAACGTCATACATTTGGGCATAATTTGTATAATAATGAATTCTTAATGATATACATATAATATTTTGGTAGAGTGCAGATTGAGTCGGTTGGTTTGCTGTCATATATGACAAAGATTTTGAAGTTCACTCACAAATGAATCAAATCCTAGATATAAGAGGACTTAATTTGGTAAACCAACCAATCTTAGCATGTGTCTGTGTCTGTATATGATACATTTAAATCAGATTTCACGTCTTTTTAGTGCTTTGTAATAGCAATACACAGGGTCTAATAGTGATGACTCTCTGTATGAAGTTCATATTAAAACTTCATTTTCAATAGAACATAAATAAGTGAAGGTGATTAAACGAAAGTTGTTAGCAAATTAAATAACAATTATGATCATCAATAATGACTCAAAAAATATATAAAACCACTAACATTCTGTTCACTGGATGAAAGCCGTTCGCGCCATCGATTCGCGCGTAATTCAAAACACGGCGCGCGCATGCGTCGTTCCTTTCGCAGTAAACATATCGAAGTGTTGCCATTATTTCCCACTTTTCTACACACTTCCGTTCGCCCCGTTAAACTTAATTTGCATAACTGTCCTGGCAATACATATAGCTGTTAGATACGCTGACGTATGTTATGTATAGCCCACAATTATTATTCTATTTCGTATTTGTACTGATTATTTCTACTATAATGTTTTAAAAATTTTCTGGATGACCTAATCGTGTTTTCGTTTGTCTTTTCGCAGATTGGTGCAGGCCGCACGGATAACACCGGCCAGCCTCCGCCTTACGCGACGCATGAACCGAATTCAACAAAAAAGCAACCAAAAGCCACGAAATCCTCAAACCAAAGCCTCCAGTCATATCTTTCGTTTCAAAAATTTAATATAAGCACTATTTTTTAAACCTTTTAACGATAAAAAAAAATTAAAGCAAATAGTATACGCTAAATCCCAAACAGTACAAATTAATTTAAGTCTGAAGTGATCGGTATTTACAATAAAAAGAAGCCTTAGAGGGAAGTTTAAGAAAGAATCTATCAACGACCAGTATTTAAACGTTCCAAAACAAATAGTTCGTTAAACGAGTGCACAAAATATTTTATCGATAGTAAACAAATTAGTAACGAACAAATTCCTCGAGCATTTTCTAAAAAAAGTCAGCCAAAGATTTTATAAGCCCGTAGCCATAAGACTCTAAGCAAACTGCCTGTTGTTAAGGATTTTTTTACATAACATAGTTCATAGTGATAAAACGAAGATATTGTGATTAGGATAGTGACAACCGGCGTGCCGTATAATCGTAACATAAGTGCTACTTAGTATACCGTGGACGTAATTTAAGAAATCAAGTTGAAAAGTACAAATTATCAAGTTCCAGTGCAGTTCCGAGTGTTCAGTACAACGTGTATAGACTTAGTAGAGCTTATTTTTGTATTGCAATTGTGAACGCGACCAGCGACCACGGCACGATGAGGTCGCGCCGGGGCAACACGCCATGAGTGACGCGCTCGGGGGCGACAGCAGCGCTGACGACGCGCACCTACCGCCATTCACCACGTTTGGCGACATGGCTGACAACGAGCACAGAATACTCACCACCGACGCCCGCCTCATCGACCCCGCCTGGGAGTACTACGAGAGACACGGCGACACTGTCTCCGTGATCACCAGCCAGCCGCAGTACCGACCATGGGAATCCATGCCAATAACGGTCAACTCAAAGGATGCTATACTGCGTGCTGGCTTTGCATCGCCGCTTGAGTACCAATCAGTTACACTGCAGCCTATAGCTAACAAGCTGCCGTCCTTCCAAAGTCAGTTCCAAACGTTTCCTGAGACAACCGTCATACCAGAGACGGGGTTGCCAAGTGTCACACCCGTTCCGGTCACAGCGAGCCCGACGCCCAGCGCGAGTCCTAGTCACTTAACCCAACTCACGCAATTAACAACGCCGTCGTCTCCCGCGCACCTAACCACGCTGGCACAAGTAGCACCATTGTCAACTACCCAACTAACCACGCTATCACCGGTCAATGCGACAACATTCCATACTCTAACAGCTGTAAATGCCAGAAGTTACCCTCTCGTTCCAGCACCTTTACAAGCTAGAGAACTGACACAAGTCGCGGGTCAGGCATACATAGACGATCGTCACATACAGCTGTATCAGCCGAATATCGCCACCATCAACGCCTTTCCGGCGCAAAATGGAATTTTACATCAAAATGGAACACTCCTTCATCAGAACGGAAGTATTATACAGAATATCCAAAGTCCAACTCTGGTTCATGTTTTGAAAAATGAGCCTTTCGACGTAAAATCACTTCAAGATAAATATACACCAAATGGTTTGCATCATAGTAATTTCCAGAATCCAATGTTAATTGACAATAGTTATGAGAAAAAGACTAACGGTTTCGGTAGCGCATCTTCCCCTACGAGATCGGACTTCAGGAAGAAGGAGCGACGGAAAATGCGTGCGAACAGTTCAGAATCGGATGGGTCGAACATGGAAGTGGGGTCGGAGAGTAGTGGACAAGTGGCGGCGGTATCCTCTACCGCGGGCTTTAAGTCCCCGATGCATGGACCACCGCCGATGGCTACTGGGCCGATGGAGCTCGACGACATATCCAGTGAAAAGCAGGTGAGTAACCTTTAATAGGTACTACGAGAATTATATTGTCAGACAGTCTCTACTACCGAAAATTGTAATGTCTCGAACTCCTAAATCGTACTCGATTGTATTGTGACTAAATGTTTCAATTTGATATCGACATTATTTGGCGACAAAACTTTTACATTATGAATCAAAATTAAGTCAACCTGTACACGTAGTATAGAACGAGATCAAACGTAAACAATATAATCAGACACGACAACTAATCTATTTTTCCGCGAATCGATGAATTGCGTAAACAAGACGCTGGGGAATTGCGAAAAGCTGACTGAATATTCGACGAAAGATATGAGAATTCTCTAAATTTCATCCGACTACACGGCGTTGAGAGTAGATATTCGAGAGATCCCGAAAAAGCGAAACTTTCCCAGTAATTCCACCTTTTATTATTCGGGGAGCAGTTTTTATTCTCGGTCCCGAGTTTCGAAATGGCCGAACTCTCTGTCTTCGCGGCTATAAATTTAATAGTTAGCCGATTCGCTTGCTCCTCCAATAAATTAACTTCCTCTCTCGTTTAAAACACAAATTAAAGTCAGGCGATTTACGCGTGTCCTGCTTAGAAAATTTTATGAGTTCCGTTCAAATTTAAGGGCGAATGCAATTAGGCGGCACTTTTGTGAAGCCTTAACACTAGTAGAGTTCATGACTTTATTTTATAGCCGCGAAAACGTCGTTCGCGCAATTTCCACGTCCTCGCGCTACGCCCAATCTAATTTACAACATCTTTGTGTGCGCTGTTAGATAATGGATTCCATTTCACATTATTCCTGTAATCTTTGACAAGTTGGAAGCGCTAGGGATAAAAAGTTCGTCTTAATACTAGAAAAGGTTCAGGTTGAAACAACATTCCTTTGATATAAATGTCAGCGTTTCCTACTCTAATAACGAACACCTTTGCGCCGACGCAGCTGCTAGCTACAACTGTATTGCTACTAATTGCCTTTACGGAACGTAGTTTTTTGCTAAGCAAAGTTTAGATGTTAGCTTAAACAGCAAGAAAAGAGGACGTCTTAATTGGTTGCAAGCTTGAAAATATCATAAATACCCGTATTATCTAAGAAGTTACCGGTCATAATTTTTAAAAAACATTTACACTACGATATTAATTAGGTATAGGAAATCATAACGATTACTCCATGATTCAAAACTCATAAAAGGAAAATACTATTTAAATTTTACATTTTACAAAAAATTTACATCTTTAAATTAGTTCAGACATTACGACTGTTAAATCCAACTAGGAGGCAAAGAAAACCCAAATTAAACATCCATATTTATCTCAAAACTTCAACACAAGGAAATTGCATAACAGACCAACATATTGACGAAAGCGAGAAGTACATAGGTCTAGAATACTACTAGAAAAGATTAAAAAGATGGTAAACTTTCTTGAAATGGGCATTTTGGCCGACGCTTATTTTCTGGCGCACCGTTACACCGCACCGCTTGAAGCGACTGACCCTAACGATTGTTCAGCGAAAAAGTACAAGATCCGATGATTTTATCGGCGCGCTCATTACCCGCACGCAAATGTTAATCATAAAATTGCAATTTTCAAACTAAAAACAGCAACAACCGTTATGCTTATCAAATTTTCGAGTCATGCGATATCATTTGAAGAATAACATTATATTAAAAGCTTTCGCATGAATAACTGAATAATTTTTTGGTAGTTTTCGGCCAATTTATACAGAACAAAACACCAATTTTATTATTACATTAATTATATGACTTCTGTTGTTGAGTTTTGTGACATCGTAATTGTGCAGATAAATGCTTTTATATACTGTGTTGTGTTTAATATTCATAATATTGAGTTAGACGATATCGGTTATGTGACTGCGAAATTTAAATGAGTCGCAGGTATGTAAAATGTGAGAAACATCATCATTTGTATTGAGGTAAATGAACAATTCCTTTTCACATATCTATATATTCATATCTATGAATAGTGATCTCACTAACTCACAGATAATTTTCTAGGAAATATAAAGCTGGCACTAATGTTTCTAGGTATTCTTGTAATTATTCATCTACCGAAACATTTAGAGAAATGCTTGTAAATGTAGACTCATGTCCTAAAAAGCTAACAATAAACGACTGGAATATACAGCGTTACTGGTTAAACATGGCATTTCTCGTACTATTCCGTAAAATCTATTCAATAAGATGATAAAAATATAATCCTAACATCCTTGTAATAAGCGTCATATTTTCGTATCAGAATTGAAAAATATTCGCATTAAGATCCTTGCACATCAGCCGACCTCATGAAATTTATTCATATATAAACAATAAACATGATTTGAAAAACGTATTTTTAGTTAAATGCAAGAGGTAGGTGTATGCATTTTACTTAATTTCCAAACCGTAATGCTTAGGAGCAATTCGAAGTGTAACCAGCCTTCCTGCGTAAACAACTGCCTCTTTGGTCGTGTTGGTTGCATGCACGACTGTCGATCAGGAGGTCCTGGGTTCAAATCCCGGGTCGGACATTGCTGGATTTTGCTAATTTAGATTTTCTAGTAGTGGCTCGGAGTCTGGAAACTTGCCCAATGTATGGCAATAGGCTCACCACCTATTCCATAGTGGGCTGTAAACGTAACTGGTGAAACGTGGGAGTGTAATACATTGCTCTGCCTACCTCTTCGGGGATTACATTCGTGATGTTGCGTTTGAAGTGTAAACTGTAAACGTAATGCTGATAAATATGTTTACGATGAGCGGATACTACAACGAATATATATTCTTAATATCTAAAAAAGTTCGAATTCGAAAAAAGTTTATCTAAATAAAAAATATTATACGATAAATATATCGTTTTCCTAAGAAAAGAAATATACATGATAAATAATATCAAGTTACCATCGAAATCGATGTTTTTATTCCTCAATTGCATTTTAGTACCGTAATAAACCTCAGCTTGGGTCATTAAAATTTTTGCTATCCATTTAAAACCTTCAACCGATCCGACATCTGACATGCTGATATCAATCGAACGGTCAGCCAGAACCGAAGACGGATAGTATGTATGGCGCATAACTCATTATACGAATGAGTCAAGCCGGGAAAATCCATTGGAAAAGTTTCCATGAAACAAAGAATGTAACACAGAAAGCGGAAGAGACGAAATAATTTCCACTGATTTATTGTCTAAGTGCTAAGGAAACTAGAAAAAATAAATATTATCCCGACCGGCGCTTAGGGAAGATGTATAGAACTCTATAGAACTGGTATTAATGAGCTTTCTTTGTTAGAGCTTCGGTGAACGATAGCTTACTTACAGCCTACTACGCCTTGGCGAAAGTAGTTTAAACTTAAATTGTAATAAGTCACCTATAAATTCATATAATCTTTCAATTTTTCTCCACACCGCTGTGTAATGACGTTTTTAAATAAAAAATTCTTTTAGATTATCATAAATTATTAGTTCATCAACTAGCCAGGTCCCTTATGGGGTAGGCAGAGAGAATCGAATGCCGAATATGTCTAACAAAGCCGACGTGTTTGTCTTGTATACATCTCTGTATTATTATATTATACTAAGGTTATTTCTATAAAATTTGTTGTAAAAATATATAATATTGGAAAGTTTAATTACATAGTTACTCGTCCATCGTATATAAAAGCATTAGTCACGCCGAGGTTATGTAAGGTCAAATTTATGTATAGCAAGTATTGAATCGCAACTTCACTGAACAGAAAATCCTCTAACCTCAATATTTGCACATTTTTATAATTGGTTAAGAAACATTGTTATCAGCACAGTATAATAATCACTCCATAGTTTTAACCGAATATAATTATGTACCTACGATAAGAATTTTACATGGCAGCTTTTTATGAAAATTTCATCCACGATCGATATTTGAGACTCAATTAAAATTGTACGTGGTGCATAGTAATATCGTACGTTGTATTTATAACAATCGACTGTCAGCCCAGCATGACATGTCGTTTCTTCATTCACAGCTGTGTGACGCAAATAAATTCACAGTAAGCTATCAAATGATTAGAAGACTTAAAACGTCATCTTGATGCTAGCTATCGCGTTATTAATTGACAAGATATATGTACAATAATTTCCATAAAAGTTTTTTTAATGCATTCCTAGAGAAACTTTGTAAGCAGGTATGAAAAGTTAATTGGTATACTTGGAATGGAGCGCGCGATATCAGACGTTAATAAAATAACATCTGCCCTACCGGATATCTTGACGATTAGACGTTTGACAATAAATATGAATAGTCGAGTCATGAATTTCTATCGATTTATTGACGGGCGACATTACATGCATTCGACGTTGCCACTGAATTACAATTATATAAGCCGTTAATTGTGTTTTCCTAAAGTTAAATCGATTTACATTCTACCTTATACATAATAAAATTTGCTTTGGATGTTAAAAATACGAGTAACTTTAACAATAAATTAACGGAACATCAACACAATAAAAGATATATTGAGACATTAAAAGATCGTTTCAATGTTAAGTTAGATTAAAAAGCAACGATTGTTGTCGATTCATTCGTGTTTACGATGTCGAACACAAAAACCGGAAAGGATGCATGTACGTAACCGTATAGCGTCGCTTGCGCAGTCATTCGTGTGAAAATTCTAAACGTTAAATGTATCAGCTCAAAACTTTTCGTCAGCTGTTCGTCGGAAGCACAATCGGCCCGTTCCGATTGCGTACACTGATAACGGAGCTATTGCTGGAATAAAATGAAATTGCGCCAGAAAATGGCGTCGCGCGCGCATCACAGCTGTTGTACACATTTTATGGTTACAGCTTAATTCGACACTGTAAATATGTTAACAGAAGCAACTATAGTGATAAAGCGATCGGCTCAAATGTAGACGTAATATTTCGTTTTGTTAACGCGATACGAATTTATTTTAAATACTTATACAATTACTCCAAGTGTACGATCCAATTGTAATTATTATAATTTAATAGTTCGGAATAAAATATTCATACACGTTAACCTTTATGAGAGGAATAATTACTGATGTTTAAGGAACTCAGTTCTCCTGGCCCTGCGTAATGATTTATTATTATAAAACATTTAATACTTTCTAAAAATCACACAATAACGTATGTAAAACAGAGTAGCATACCGTAAGAAGATTACACATTACGTTTATGAGCCGGCAAATAATATAGTAAACAGACTTATCTCGACGGGAATCGAAGTAGTAGCCCGTCACGAGCGAACGCAGAAGCCCCAGACGTCGTTAGCGGCACAAAAATCGTCTGCCAAATAATTCCGACACTGTATCGTGTGTCGGGAGTTCGAGCACGCAACCGATTCTGTACAGATATGAACTTTATAGAATTACAACATTGAATATTATAATCAACTCACTCGTCTCTTCATTAAAACTTATAGATTTAAAGTCTTCGTACCCGTATAATATTGTCATGTTATTCGAATGTAAATTTTATCATGAAAAATTAAAATAAGTGCAATTTTGTTTCTCGTAACAAAATATTCGATTCTCCTATAGGTATTACAATAGCTTCATATAATAATAGTAATCAACTGCGTGTACAGTTTAAAAATAAAAATGCGGCGATTGATATCCAATTATTTCAAAACGTGATGAAAACCATTGGAATGTTATTAGAAAGTAACTTTTAAATATGCAATATTAAGTAGTTTTATTTATGAAAGATTAAGATACAAAAAGTCACATTACAGTCACAAAGAAAAAGTATCTTAAATTTTTACTAAGAATAATGTTAAAACAATGCTAAGTATATCTATTGTTCCAACACCACATACCCTTTAACATAAACAAAAGTTCAATGTTCTCTTAGATTAGTAGCCCAACTCAATAATAGTGGTATCCATCGCAGACGAAGAAAAAACGCAAGCGTTGTGGGGAGTGCATCGGATGCCAAAGGAAAGACAACTGCGGGGACTGCGCCCCCTGCCGCAACGACAAGTCGCATCAGATCTGCAAACAACGCCGTTGTGAGAAGTTGACGGAGAAAAAGGTTAGTATCTTATATTAACTCGTATAATAACACTTATACTATATAGTTTAATAATCATTGGTTTATGTATTGGCCTAATTCACGTATGTATTAATTTCCTGATTAATTTCGACCCGTACGAGGTCCTTTTTCATGCGTTGCATTCGTTTGGAGTCAGGTCGCAGCGGACGTTGTTAATAATAAAAAAGAAGCATTTATTCATCATATGTTGAAAGTTACAAATATAACATAGTAGTAAGTGTAAGACATGATGTCCCTTTAAATTATCTTGTTTACAAGTTAAAATAACTACTAGCTTATTTAAGTGTTTCAGAAAGATAAGGCATCGGCATTTAATTAATTATCAATTAATTACTACTAAATGATACCTGTTGGTAATTTCAGGTAGAACAATCACAACAGCAAAGCAGGTTATTGTAAAAAAAAATTATACATACTCGTATGTTTAAGAGAGTGGACACTGAAAAATAATTAAATTGTTCATAGCAAGTTCCTGCCTAATAATCGTATTTTAAACTAATGTTATGGTATAGAAAAGTCAACAAAAAATGTCCTACCACATGACATGATTCACATGTTCGCTACAAAAGTGTAATAGTGGTTAAATTACTTCGAATGAACCCATTATCTCACAAATAAATCTTCGGCAATTGGCTGCATACAGATTGGTAGTTAACTTAATTGTAACGAAAGCTTAAATTTTAAAGTGACCACTGATAATATTTTAAAATAATTGTCTTGTTGCTACATACAAAAACACACTTCAATTAAGTTCACTGTGTACCATCAATATGCATCGAACAAAAAAGTCGATTGATTACTGCATTATATCAAAATAATCGTCCCTTTAGTGAATAAAAAAATGTTGACTGCACGAACATTTTATACATACAAATTTCCTTCTGTTACTAAAGTGCCTTGTTAAATTTGTGCTTTTTGTTCGATAAGTGATCGATTTTAGATAACAAATCGAACGTGATAGAATATTCTAGAATTCTAGTTACGTTTGCTTTCAAATTGACAATGATTATATACGTTTTTGTAATTTGTGACTTAAATATGTAAACTCTGTAGTATTTTTCTTGAAATGATAATTGCTAAACATCAAAGTACCTACATTTTATGAAAATGGACATGACAGCAATAAACTTTGTAATCCTTACTTCAACAATAGGTAATACACAAACACTGCATCATATTTAATACATCGGGGCTATTTACATGATATCAATTCAACAGTCATTGACAAAAATATTGTTTCGATGCTTTGAATGACGCATATACGTAATTTATCTTCCGACGTTTGCATTATTTATTCGCTGCGTAGATTACCGCCATCTTGCCGACACGACGCGCTGTTTTGTTAGCATTAACAAAATGGCGGCGGAAGTAATGTATCTCGTATGGTACTTTGAATGCGAAAATACTATCTGAATACGTGTTGTAAATGTAACTAGTGATAATTTTATGTGCTGTAAATGAATTTGTGTTAAAGAGCGAATTCAGTTCAGGAAGAACAAAGTCGCTGTTAAAATGCTGTTAAAATGTAAATCAAAAACATTTTTCATCAAATGGCTGTATTTGATAATGTATTCCTTTTTTGTTAGCCTATTGATACATTAAAAGAACGAACGATGAAAATTGAACTTACCTATATATTATCCCAAGTAAAATATTTCATTAAGAACGATCTTATGTTTTCTATAACTTTTCTAGATAAGAAATCCCTTTTAGTATAAAATCATTTTAGCAGCCAACAAGGAATAATACTTAAACATGGCTGTATCTGTCATTTTGTCAAATTAAGCGACGCGATTCTTCGAAAACATTCGAACAGAACATATTTGGGATGGAAAAAACTGTATAATTAACTTCGAACAGCTACAAGATAATATATCAACCAAGGATTTTTCTAATCGAAATTTAAGGAAGAACTTATTACCATAAAATAGTAATAAAAACAAAACGCTGAAATTAATAGCCCTTGAAGTGATCGTTGGCGAACGTTCTCGGATATATACTGTTTTTGGTATATCGTATGAAAATAATAGGCGAAAATTAGGAAAACAAATTACTTTCTTTCCTATCAAGTTCAGGCAACGAATATGCGTATATCGACTCCCGCAACGTACACTATCGAATCTACAAATTGTATACTTTCTGTTAAAATCGCTATTATGTTATTTTTAGAGTAGTAAAATGAAAAACACGGTTTTGCAGTTTCGATGATGTACGTTGCGAGAGACGAATATACGTACATATTTGGCGCCTGTGTATAAGTGGCTTAACAATTTCTCCATCCGTCTCCGTAATAAAGAAACCGATTCCCTGAAAGTGATATCGGATCGAGTTATCAACGAAACTCGATCTCGAATAATGCTGAAAAACGTTTTCTTATCCTAACACCAAGCGGAATAAATCTTTTGCATGGAAGCATTAAGTAGTAAAATATATTTACATATAATATAAGTACAATTGGTGTTCGAAAAGTGGATGCATATATCGTACAACATTAAAACAAGCACGTCATTTAAGTAAGAGTAGAGATATTAGACATTCGGTGCTCTCTGCATACCTCGTAAGGAAGCTGCCTTGACGATATTATAATAAAACGTAACATCATGCCTGTAATTCCCGAAGAGGTAGCGTTGGAATGCAATACACTCGCATGATTCACCAGTTACGTTTACGTCCCAATATGGACCTATACTTAATATAAAATTATGTCCAAGGATATGTTAGGCATTTCTTTTGCACAAAGATAATATTAATCTAAGTGCATTTTTAGACTGCCCATAACGAGGGCATCGCTGATAGTGCACACAAGATACGTGTAAGACAATTACATGACCTAAAAACTACAAAAAGAACATGTTCCCTTATTAAAATAGAGGTCTATACCATTTTTACAATCTGTACAAAAACGTAATGTCTAAGTAATTAAAGTATTACGTAATTATTGTAGCGGGTATGGTTTTCTTACCGTATTTGTAAGAAAAACCTACATATTACGAGTACATACTCCTAAATTTCTAGGCCTAGAAAGCCTTGAAAAAATTTCGATACAAAAACTATTCCAATGAAACTAAACCATGCAAAAACGTAATTAGCGCCCAAACAGTTGCTTTCGCCAAAAAAGTACCTCGGAAAGTAAAGAGCAAGAAACCCACTTGACTAAATTTACGATTATAAGTTAAGGGCTGCGAAGTAACTTAGCAAATTAGTTTTAAAACAACCACCGTTAAACTTGGGGGGTATAGGGAGACAATCCCTCAGCCTCGAATCACCTTTATTTAAAGTCTTCTTTCAAACAATTATTGATCCCAGAATATGTCGAACTACTTTGTACGGCCTAGGCGTACAATGCAGAGGACTTCATTAAAGTATTAAGGAAATGTACAAAGAAATAATATTTATTTGTTAATGTAATACTGTTATAGTAAGGTTCATCATCACCAGATCATTTGACGTGTTTCATATTAGATATGCTTCTTTACTTACAATTAGAATTATAAAAAGACATGAGATTTCTTTACATTTCCAAGTACAACAAAATCCTAGTAGACTCTAAACACTTTTGTTAATAATTTTTATCGTTGAAGGAGAGAACAATTTGAGTAAAGTATTTAAGAATAAAGCACATCAATAAACAAAAACTTCAATTAATCTCTATATGGTCTTAGGTTTTTCATTAAATTGTTATCTATATTTAGTAATATGAAAGAAAAACTTCAACTTTCCTTAAAAGCTACTTACTGCCAATCACACATTTACTATACAATAATTCTTTTAACTTAAGTCAATTAGAATACAACGATTGCTTTACTTGTCTCCAGCTGTGGGACTCTATATAATTATAGATGATACAGCCTGATCGGTAGCTGTCTAATAAAATATCATAAAATAAAATACATTTAAATCGGAGGCAGCTACAAATACTTTATTCACTTTATTCTAAACATTTCGTAAAAAACATTTAATATTAAACCAAAACGTATACTTATTAAAATTAACGGAAAATCAATTATTTCCTTATGCAATAGTTTAATAAAAGCCATTCCATATAGTAAATGGTATAAACAATAAGCCCTTATTGACACACGTACGTCCGTTTACAAGTTCGGTCTTATTTATATAAAGAGCTCATATGTCGCCCACATTATCTCGGGCGGCGCACGAGCCGCGCAATGTGTACGGCAGCTGCTCCAATCATAGGATACACCTCTAGGACAGTCGCACTCAAACTTTATTTACCGTGATTCGGTTTTACACGCCCCAGTGTCAGCATTTAAGTGCCCATTTTTTTATATTTACATTATTATAGTAATTTTATGTCAAGCAATATTGCCTGCTCTTCAGCGTGTAATTTTTTTAGGCTGCTCATGCTGATATAATTAATATTATTTTTATCTTACTAT
>DWTO01001915.1:0-15040 GCA_018244755.1 Jemadia pseudognetus
CGGGTGTGGCGCGGTCATTCACGACTACTGTCTCCAACTGCTTTATATCGCACGATACTATCCAGCCTCTCCATTAAGTATGCTCCATTGGATTTGAGAATAGAACAAGAAGTAAATAAGGATCCGATGCAAACTAACCTCTTTAAAACCCGTAGAACAAGAAAATTAAAGGATACGTAAATATGTCTTAAAATGTTATTACCCTTACGGGTAAAGCAGAGAGGAGCGAATACCAAATATCTCTATTCTTACTGTTCTATCGTGCTTCTTCTACATTAATCACTCCTTTCATACGAGATGAGATGTTGTAATAAAAAATATTTCTAAACCTTCAAATTAGTACCATAATTTGTAATGTATACAAACATATTTTCAGTATCTTATTATTTGGTATTTGATATGCTCAGTGAGCTATAAATAACTCGTCAAATATAGTCGTTAAGAACATTTTTATAGCATTTCAAGATCGGTGATACAAATCTGTACATTGGAAATGTATCAAAAGAAGTAATGTGAAAGCAAGACTAATCTACTCCATCGTATATTTAAATGCTAATTAAAATAAATCCTGGTAAGCACAACTTTCTTCTAGAAATTTCTTTTGTTTTCTCCGTCCGGATTTTTAGTACGTTTCGCTTGGTTACTGTGAACACGATCGCACGAAGCAATTTAATGATTGACTACATATAAATTATACCATGAATACATGATAGGCTTGTGAGAAATTAAGCATCTATGTATGAGTTTAGTCTGTTAACGGTTCAATAGTTTACCACATATTGACCGGCAGTTACGTTCATTACCACTCGACCAACGAAGCAGTCTGCAGCAACGAAAAATACGTTGCAAGTTTATAAAATTGCAAGCATAAAAGTATTTAGCACTCGATGCTTTCTGCCTATACCGTAAAAAACATAGTATGACGATATAACAATAATGATAACTATTGTAGCCACTTATGAAGCAAAACTTTATAAAAATGGCGAATCAAACAACAGGGAGGTTAAAAATGTTGTACATAAAAAAGGACACATCTTATTTATTGTTCAATCTTTCAGTTGATTAAACAGCTTGGTGAGTTTTTAAAGTGGCGTAAAGAAATATAATATCTGAAATTCGATATATGATTCGTCCTTCAATTTAAAAATATACGCAACAATGGACAATTTAGCAGAACCAATATTCGTTATTATTTACGAAAAAACTTGAACTCCGTGCGTTTTTAAAAGCGGTATAACTATGATGCAATGGCTACCATCAATTCTGATTAGATACACAATAACGCTCACCTGATGAGGGATAAGCTTAAAGACACAAAATGTAGGAAAAAGTGTAGAGTCTAGTTTAGACTGTCATACGGGTCTAGTTTTTCGTCATAAAACAGAAATTAGGATCAAGTGTATGAATTTTTTATAGCTGTAACTTTCATTCATTAAACACATACATTACAAAAATATATCGTACAATACAATAACATATCATACATTACAATACAGCAACATTTCATACATTACTATTTCATTTCAAACATTACAACAACACATCAAATATTACAATTTCATTTAATACATTACAATTACATACATTTTATACATTACCAATTCAACTACATATCATAATTGATTAGAATGTTACAACTTCCTAATTGACTTTAATTGTATTTGTATCAGCAGTTTCATGTAACAATCAATTGATTTAACAAATCTGTAATAAACATTTTTCATTGTAATTCTTGAGCATAAAGCTAATACAATAAAATTAAAAAACAATATTGCCATATCTCGTTCCTACACATTCTAAAAGAAATCATGTTAATTTAAGCTCCTCTTAAATTAAGGACTGATACTCAATTTCAAGCAATGTATGTATGTACAGATTTGGGACGCCGTACAGCGAATACATAAAGCCTGCAATGATACGAGTGTAATGCCAAGGTGAAATTGGACAGGTTAGTATTGTTTCAAATAGGACATGGGCGACTCGAGTCGGAACCAGGGTCGTGTTTACGAAAAAAAACGCCTAAAACTGGTACGGACCGCTCATCTTGCACCGCAAATTGAAACAATTAAAACTACTTTGGAACTTTTTCATTTTAACGTATCAAGCTTGCTACAGTCAGAACATTATTATAACCAATCGTACAATGTTAAGTCACGCTTGAACAACGATAGCTGAACTAGAAGTATAAAAGCGTTATTAGACCAGATGTACTCGTATATCGCTGCCAGACACATTTTTCATACATATCAAATTGTCCTTTGTGAGTCTCGTTTTAAGAATGTATTGCGAGTCTCCGTCTGTCGATTTCACGATACAGTTTAGGTCACGCTGACCGTGACTCACTACGGCCTACGCAAGCTAATCGAAATCGCACTTGTGTGTACTACTCGTAAGTTCTATACTGTATTACATCAGATATATTACTAAAAATGAAAACTATTGATATACCTATATTTATATCGGTGTTTAAGATTTATTATGTAGTCTTGTTAATGTTATTTGTGCCCGGTACATGACAATACGCTCACCTCCTATTTCACAGTGGCACGTAAACGTAACTGGTAAAACATGGGAGTGTACTACACTCCTCTGCCTACCTATTCGGGGATTACAGGCGTGATGTTACGTTCATGTTAATAAATATTTATTTATCTATCATCATAGCATATCTAACAATATAGATGTTTGGTGCTCGCTGATCTCTGTTTAACCTGTAAGGGACTTGGCGTGATAATATACAAATCGACTGACGATAGAGACGCCCTGGGTTCAAGTCCCGGTTCGCCCACTTTAAATTTTCTGACTCGAATTTCTAGTTAAACCTTCTATTAGTGGCTTGGAGTCAGAATTTGAGCCAAGTGTATTGTAATAGGCTCACCACCATAGTGGGGCGTAGCTTAGCTTAGCTGATTAAACCTGGTAGTGTACTAGACTCCGCTGTGCACCTCTTCGGAGACTAAAGGCGTAACGCTACGTATACGCAATAATCAAGTAATTAAAAATATTATAATGAACACTTTAACAGTCCGTATTGTGACGTAAGTGTACACGGTCAATCGCACATTCAACTGCTGTTATAATTCTCACTTTACATAATATCAGGAAAACTTTACAGAATTCAAAATAAAAGCACATTTTACGAAGTCTCAAGAGATTACGTTTCTACGTATGTATTGTATGTAAATATGTTTTATATTTTCTAATGCACATAATTGAGTTGCAAATATGTAGTTAAAGTACTTGAAGAGAAACATTTGTACATCTTTTTAAGAACATTGCGCACCGAAGTGTTCGAGGCTTGGAAGTTCGAGAACGTTTTGATTTAAAACTTAATAAACTATAGTAGAGTTTCAAGAAACGGGATCACTAGTACAAAATTGCAATGTTTCTCTATTTGAGAGAAATCACGTGGTTTGCAATGAAACATGCTGGCTGCTTGTTATTTATAAATAACTTTTTGTTATTTATAAATAATATATAATTTTTATCTGTATTGAAATTATTCACACTAGGTTCCATTCGGGGTAAACAGAGAGCACCGAGTGGCAAATATAATAGTGGCTTATAAATCCTTACACGCTAATCGTTTTTTATCTACATGTATTTTTCTGTCATACACGGGCAGTGGTTACGACAACTTCAGACTCTGTCATGATCGTAGTCATCTGAAGTTTTAATTTCTAAGCGGCATAGATTGAAATTTTAATTCTTGAATGTTCATGACGAAACGTTATGATATTCAGTTTACGCGTGCAACAAGAGATTATTCGCTTCTCTGTACAAGCAGTAACTGGCTGTGAAATGAATACAGGCAAAACACCAGCTATTATATAGACGTAAATAATACAAGGGCGCGTTTCCAATTTACACATTTTCCCTTTAGCGGTTTACATAAAAGTTCACAAAACTCAATTTCATTTTTTTCGTTTTTAGAATTGACTGTTGGCTCACCTTCTATTCCATGGGGCTAGTTACATAACTGATGTGAAGATGAAGACCACATTCCTCTACATATCCTCTTTTGGAGAAATACAGGCATAATGTTATGTATAGTTTATAAAACGGTTATTATTTCAAAAATTTTGCTTGATATAACCTCAAAAAGTATGTTGCATTCAATATTAAAATTCAAAATAACCTTTATAAATTTTCTGGTTAAATTGCTGTGAGAAAAATCAATCCGTCAATTCGTTTGACACTACAGTTTCATAAATATTATTATACGCAAAGTTACCCTATGAAGAAACCTAGAATCTACCAAACTGTGCTGTAGAAAGCATCTTAGACCATATCTCTTTTTCTATCAGGTGTACCTAATTGGAGACAAAGGCGAGGTTACTACTATTAAAAAAACTGATTTCGCTGTGTGAACGCGCCCTAATCTTGCTTGACAATGCCTCACAAAGTTGCAGAGGCGTCGCGTCATGCCCCGTGCTATAAATGGCGCTGCAATAAGTTCACCGCGTAGATCGCTTTGTGCGTTGATTGCCGCTTGATTGTCTAAACTAATCTGCCCTATTGTTAGAACCTCGCCTTAACACTTTAATTAATCATAATTATTTGGTAACCAAGTGTAAGTGTTTTAATGTATGTAACTCACAGAAATATAGGATTTAACAAACATGAATACGTTCTAACAAACTTTTATGACACGTATATTTAAGAGGTATTTCTATCAGCGTATTGTATGTTATCTATAGTAGTGTATATCTATCTATAAATATCTTATCACAAATCACTTAACGAAACAATAAAATATTTTTCAATGAGAACGATGAAATATGTTCTTACGTATGGCAATAGATATTCTTAAAGACATGACATGACTTCCAGACATACGCACCATACACCAGTAAATAAATTTAAACATTGATGTGGGAGTCAAGTAATGACAAACGGAAAAATCGTAATCTAGATCCTTGGTAATAAGCCATAGTCAAATTGTTAGGCAATTGTCACACGGTACGGAAATAGGGGTAAGCCTATAGCCACTCACCGCGTACAAATCCAGACTCCGAGCCATTATTAAAAATTTCAACTAGAAATCCTAAGTATGTAAAATTCAATAGTATCCGTCGCATGAATCGAACCCGGGACTTCTCGATCTGCAGTCGCGTTTTAGCGGGCACTTGACCCAAGAGGCTGTCAATATTCGACTATGTAATAATAATAATAAGTATCTTGGGATATCACACACAGCAACCAACCAAGGCCACCAAACAAGATACCCTGCGTCACTATACAATTCATAGGTTACACATGTATATAAACTTACCAAGATACTTTACAACCAGACACAGAATAAATACTAATGCTCATCACAAATATTTATCCTGGATATTATTTAAGCTTACGAACTGCGGCTCCGCAGTGAGGCTCACTACTTATTGAAGGAACGGGGCAGTTCAGTAAATAATATACATTACTTTGCATTTTATATGAAATGAAAAGACAGACAAATGAACAGTAAACAAATTTAAAAGTAACCACGCAGCAAATCTAGGACATACTGAAGTTCACATTGCAGACTGGCCGCATGATGAAATATCTACCTCATATTAGATATGGTTTTTATCAATGCACGTAGGTACGTATGAAATACTTTGAAGGTATCATGTTTCTTTGTTGATTTTCAAACTTGTAATCAAATTTAGGTACCTACCTAATAGGGGTCAGGATTTTTTAGTAGTCGCTTTTTATAAAGATAAATATAATAATATAGTACATTGCAGAACTAGCCATTATCATATTGGGTTTCACTTTTGCTTTCTTTGAAATAACATGAGCGCTAAGTTACATACAGTACACAAGCTAAGTAGATTCTTAACACCTCAGTTAGATACAGGTAATATGAATTAAGTGTAATACAAGTAGTGAAGCAACTGAACTTTACGACACCCGAGCGAATGTGAACAGCGACCTATATTAAATTACCTGTGGAACACGTTGATATTTCAGATGCCTACGGGGCGCAAAAAATACATAGATACTGTTATTACAACTTATAACATTTCTAATGAAAAAAAAACCTAACTCACGCCTTTAATCCAAGGAGGGGTAGGCAGAGGAGTGCAGTACGGTCCGATGTTTCAGGTTTTTATTTTGTTAAATCTCAAGATAATTATAAACATTATTAAAAAAAATATTTGTCGTACAAAATGCGTAGTTTGGATCCTGTTTTGTGTGCCGGTATCGTATTCTGTGTGTATGAAAATTGTAACTATTTTAATAGTGTAATTTACTTTTTTACCTTTTTGTATATTTGATAATTCATTATATTCGATAGTCTTTTGTTCCTCACACAGACGTAAGACAACAATCATTCACATTAAAAATTCTGATTTACAATCTTTTTATGTAGTTTATATAAATTCAAGCAGTTCACATATAAATTTAACTTATAGGTACATGTACCTACGTGGAGTCATAAAAGTTGACATTCGCGTAAGTGCAAATAAATTATTCAAACCAATTGGAAGACCTTTAATTTCGGGGCTGTTGCACACGGGAGCTTTGCAACGCCCCAGGGCGCGAGCACAAGGTCGCGTGACCTCACTTCTGCTCCGGCGAGTGAAAGGGTGAGCCCCCGCGTCTGCTATATAAGGTTTAAACACTCCTCAACAGGCATCACTTGACATCCTCCTAACAACTCGAATACACAATGGCATTCAAGGTATATTAAATCATTTTGCTATTCGAAGTTGTTATACGCAGGTCTCCTCAGAGCTGCGTATTTATGTGTTTATATACATATATAACAACGCAATTTCATTTCAGTACGCCGTCCTCGCCTGCATGGTCGCTGCCGCCAGCGCTGGGCTGATCCCCGCTGCTCAACTGGCGTACCACGCGGCTCCCGTAGCTTACGCTGCTGCGCCGGCGTACCACGCGGCGCCCGTTGCATATGCAGCCCCAGTCGCCAAAGTAGCTGCTGAAGAGTACGACCCCCATCCCCAGTACAGCTTCGCATACGATGTTCAAGATGGTCTCACCGGCGATTCCAAGACTCAACACGAGACTCGCGACGGAGACGTGGTGCAGGGCTCCTACTCTGTGGTCGACCCTGACGGCACCAAGCGCACTGTGGACTACACAGCTGACCCCCACAACGGTTTCAACGCTGTGGTGCATAAGGAGCCTCTTGCGGTGAAAGCTGTAGCCGCCCCCGTGGTCGCCAAGGTAGCTGCCCCACTCGCCTACGCCGCGCCCGTAGCTAAATACTCCTCTCCCATCTCCTATTCCGCCGCCCCCATCGCCTACTCCGCCCCCGCATACCACTCCGCCTCAGTCTACCACTCCGCTCCTGTCTATCACCACTAAACTAATACCAAAATACAGGAATTAAATTATATTCTCCGGTTAACGTATACCGATATGATTAATCGGAATTTGTATAGATATTTTTTATATGACTAGGATAATTTAATTAAAAAAAAGTTTATCCTCATTTGGAATTTAATTTATTTTCCACGTAAATATTACTTATATTGTTCTTTGATTACTTGTATACTTATTTGGTAACTGCACTATAAACATCGGACATAAATATCGGTTACCAAATATAGGACTCAATTCTTACTTGTCACACACGAAGTCCAACTCGTGGTAAATTTGTTTCAATGTCTGACTTAGTAAGTTTGCGTACTACGCCTCTTTAAATGGAACACATCAATAATAACACCGCTTGGGTCTTAGCACTTAAATATCCAATTGAATTGCGCCCATCTCCAAGTTCTTGTTACACTGAAATAAAACCTTTTTAACATTAGGAATAGGTGTAATTCCATTAATACTATAAAACCGCAGCTAAAGTATATCTATAAGGGTATTTCTGTTTTAAAATTCACGATTACTTTCATTTCATTTATTCTACCCTAACTGATGTACAGGGATTCGTTAGGTCGAAGTCCTTTAATAGGTTCTTAGTACAAATATAGGTCTACACATGATGAAATATCAAAAACTGTCTGATCGTATGTATGTGGCACAACAAGACAGTGACTAAACAGCGTACACACGCGAGTACATTATATGGCTGCCATACAACCTTAACATTTTCGAAGTTCCCATAAAATACGGCGGTTTCTAACTATATATTTTCTAAACATTTTGCACCTTATTACTATAAAGTTAAGGTGTACAAATATATAATCGTCTGACGACGTCAGTTAGCAAAGTCGGTTCGCACGGCTCATATCTAAGTACGCTCTCAGATGGGGCTATTGATAAATTACTCGCAAGTATAATAGACATGTATGACATTAACGACATGAAACGAAAGTTATAGCGCGAAGTTTAATATTCTCAATATTAAAACGTAGTAGATTATTACTCGTAGTAACCGATAACAGTTTACATTTTAAAAATAACTAACAATAAATGTATTAATATTACGTACGGAATAATTATTTCCGAATAATTGTCTAATGAAAATTAATATTGTATATATAAATCAAGTAATCTTCTGATTGAATCACTTGTCACATTGTGCTGTTGCTAATGTATCTCTCTCCCTCTTCTGACTAAATAAGAGGGCCTACTTAACCGAGCTGCGCCAGTGCTGGTTAGATATATAAGTACCCTGTTGTCACATGTTTTAATAGCTAATCTCAAGCCTCCTATGAGATTCAATGATTATTTACATAGGTACTGATCATTGAATGAAATGAGAATTTTTCATTTCTCTTAAAAACCTTATTGCAACTGTTAAAAATATTTAACACACATTCATACATATCATCCCGCTAGGTCTCTCGCGGGTTAGGCAGAAAGCACCAAATGCCAAACATAAATATTATTAGAAAATATAAAGTTCCAGTTTTACATATACACATGTAAAACGTAGAACTACTCTCTACAGGCTATTTCCGTGTATATTACTTTTATCGTTTTTTATAAAAATATAACGTTTCACTAAAAATGCTGGAATTCAGGGTTGTTGTAATATTCTTTTATTATCTGTACATGACGTTGACGTTAGGGCTACATCTGATTTGTTTACGCGAGCTTTGTATACAGTTGATGCCGAACACTTTATTATTTTATGGAAAATTAAAATAGTAAATAAATATAATATCGTTAACTTATTTATAACGTATTTTTTATTGCATTCAGTGTATCCTATATTAAAAAAGTGATTGAAATTATTCGTTTGGGTGTGTCTCATTTTGTAATAATGCAATGCAATATTTTTAAAATTATAACTGAATAAGGGTAAATTAAAATTAATAACAAAGTCTACAAAATTTGATTTATAAAAAAGGCTTTTTTGTTCAAACATTTCGGCCGAATCCATGATAGAAATAAATTTTGTTATTTGCTATAAAATCTGAAGCACCCAGTGATGGTGTCCACAAGAGGACTACGGTACAAATTTAGCGAAGGCGAAAGAGTTCTATGCTACGAGCCAGATCCGACGAAAGCTAAAGTTCTGTACGATTCAAAGGTAAGCCCTATTTGTTTAATAAATATTGTAATTAATTAGGTAGTTCTCCAACAAAATAATTATCCTTCTCTTCATTTTCCTGTGAAATAATTTAATAGATATTATACAGCCAATTTAAATGACATTGTTTATAAACTGGTACATCCATACATATTCTATAAGCAAAGTATTCTTAAACCTACTGTTTTAATAAAAATTTACTTATGAAATTAAATTTTTCACATTGTCCAAACACCTACAAATCCTAGCGATATTTTGCAGTAGTCGTTTTAACGGAATAGAGGATATTTTATTTAATATCTTTATATATTATAGGGCTGTGAACAGTATGTATCTACAATAATTAATTATTAGATCTTACATACAGTTAATGACAATATTGGTTTTAGGTTTTAGAAGTAATTGAATGCAAGGATAGACGAGGCCGCCGCACTGTCGAGTATTTAATACACTTTCAAGGCTGGAATTCATCCTGGGACCGCTGTGTCAGCGAAGACTTTGTACTTAAAGACACAGAGGAGAACAGGCAGTTGCAAAGGGATTTAGCTGAGAAATCACAACTTCAACTGTAAGTACTTTGAATTTTTCTTGTTCAATATTTTTATTATTTACATACATAATTTTATTGGGCAATAGACTCACCCCTATTTAATGAGATCTAGAAAAGAAATGGTGAAATGCGGGTCCCTCTCGAGAAACACAGATGTGATGTTACATTATTGTCTACATAAAAAATATGACCGGTAACACAGCAGTAAGCACATGCTGCAAACCGATCCACAATTTATCTAATTCTAATTTAAGAAATCAAATCAAATCAAATATCATTTATTCAAAATTGGCAAAATTAAGAGCACACCCATATCCAAAAGTGGAATGATAAAAAGCATAAAAAAATTTAACATAACACATGTAACCCCCTAGGAGGACGGCAGATGAGTGCAGTACATCCCATGTTTCATCAGTTATGTTTACGGTCTACAATGGTGTAGTTATTATAATTGGTGAGCCGTTGCCATACACTGGGCACAAAGCCAGACTCTGAGCCACTATTATAAATTTTGAAATGAAGTAAGAGATGAATAATACTAATGTTCTATTTGGTTTTGCCTGATGACAAAGTGTTCGGTAAATAATATTAACATAAACTGGCTAGTAAACAGTAACTAGTTGGCTAAACATTAACTAGTATAGACTAAACAGTATCTGGTACATTGTTGCATGGTTAAACTAATTGCTGTTTGTAACGTGCTTCGAATATTAGAGGCGCCTACTTGTACCGGCGGGAGCGCAAGAAGGGCAGCACCACGAGTGCGAACAGCGGGCCGGCCAAGCGTGGCCGACCTGGCTTCAGCGACGATGGCTCCTCCAGTAGCACCCAGCCTGATGGTGAGTTTCTACATATAATTTTATTTACCACCGACTTTGTTGCTTGAAGTTACAATTCAAATGATATAAAATTATCTATGCTATAATCTTTATGTTTTATCTGTGTTCTTTACAACCCATTTCTTGTACTAATGCTTAAAATTTTAATATGAACTCCACTTAACGTATTATTTTAATAACTTGAAAAAATATTTGCAAATTCATTACAAATAATATAATGTTACCAAATTAATTAACCAGTAATTAGTTACATTAGTTTTAATATAACTAATATAACTACTAGTTGTATTAAAATCGATTCATCTTGTGGGTAGTCACATTACAATTATTATAATTATATTGTACAGTGCTAATTTGGTAAGCAATCGATCGTAACTATTAATCAATAAGAATGATGTAAATTATTCTGCCACACTAATATATGTGTATAAAGTGTGTGTCGCGGCAGAGGGCGAGGGCGGCGACGGAGGCGCCGAAGCGGGCGAGGCGGAGGACACGGACTCGTCCAGCGCGTCTGGAACTGGCTCGCAGCCGCACTCGCCGCCGCCCGCGCACTGCGGCCCTGCTCACATCCCGCTACCCGCCGCGCTCAGGTGACTCACTCGATCCCCTGTAATGTATGTCTTGTTCGATCGATTCAAAAGTGTGTTTTGTTCTATCCGAACAATAATGTGTTTTGTTCAATCCACACGAAAGTATATTTTGTTCGTCCCATTCAAAAGTATGTTTTGTTCGTCCCATTCAAAAGTATGTTTCGTTCGATCCATTCAAACGTATGTTTTGAAAGTCCCATTCGAAAGTATGTTTCGTTCGATCCACTCAAACGTATGTTCTGTTCGTTCCATTCAAAAGTATGTTTCGTTCTATCCACTCAAACGTATGTTTTGTTCGTCCCATTCAAAAGTATGTTTCGTTCGATCCTCCTAAAAGTTTACCTCAGCGTCCAGTTTCGAGATAAGCCTGCTACTGCTACATTTTTGTAGCATCGTCATTCCCATAGAAGCTATGCTCCTACTATTATATTCTTCTTCTTTGCGTATCGACTCCGGCAGTTATATTGTTGGGGACCAAAACTCGGCCAGCGATACAGCCTCGTCACTAGCCTTGTAAAGGTCCTCGCGTGTACAGGTGTAGGGGCACGCTGGGCAGGATAAAAGATGTGCCATAGTCTGGGGAGAGACACCACACAGACACGTGCTCTCCGAACTGAAGCCCCACCTGAGCATGTTCTCCCTGCTTATATGTATATTACTATATACAATCACTTATATGTATATTACATGAAAAATAAATATGCATTCCAAAAACTTATAACCCGCTATACACCCATTATGGTTTAACATATCCTTGAAAAAAGTGCTTCAAGAGAAATTCAAATTCCTAGAAAATTCCGCAAATTCGGTAACAGAGCGGACTACGACTATGGACTTTCCCTTTACAACGCTATAAATCAAAGTTACTAGAAGCGGAAACTATATGTAAAAATGTGAGGTTTCAATTATAAAAAATCTAAAATCTTTCTTACTCGTCGTCGTACTTAAAATCTAATAAAATGGTTCCAATAATATCCCTGCAGCCGTGTCATACGAAGAGCATTCAGCAGAACCAGGGGAAAATGTTTGTCAGTTATTCCCAAACTATTTTCAATCAACGTTTCTTTCTACCTCTACTATGGATTCGATTGACTGAAATAAATTCAAATATAATTTATTCAAAATTGGTTCATTAGAACACTTTTTGTACGTCAACATATAGCTACCACAGCTTCATAATATGTCTTGCTATGGAAAAGAAGCGGCTAAAGAAACGCCATAGGTGTGCTACTGCATCTTTTAAAATAAGCAATTATGTTCTTAAACATAAAGTACATAATTTATTGTGGAGTTGCAGTTGCACCTTACCAAGCATGTTTATCATTTCAATATTTTTTATTATTTTCACGTTATCTAAGTAAATATTAACGACAGCTGGTTGACGTTCCGTTGCCAACTGTGCCATACCTATTGTGTGTGTTGCATAAGAAAAAAAAACACATTAATATCTAAGTTTATTTCAAGGGAAATGATAATTTATCAAATTTAAAGAATACAAATTGCTTTTAGTGCACAATTAGAAGAAAATCCTCTCCAAATAAAGTAAACGATTCATTGATTTCATTCAAAATTAGGTATTATAGATATAAATTAAAAGAAAACTAGAAAAAAAACTACAATTCAGATCGTTAAAATGTAATTATGTATCTCCAGTACCTTAGATGCCTATTGCTAATCATAATTCTCATCATCATCATTTTTGCCTTTGGAGGTCCACTGCTGATGATAAGCCTCCCCTAATCGGCGCCAATCCTCCCTGTCCTGGGTCTTAAGCATCCAGTAATAGCCCGCTGTCTTCTTCAGGTCGTCAGACCAACCTACAATCCTTTTATCGAAACCCGGCCGACACTCGATTTCTTCCCCATCGCTTATCTGTTGATCGAGTGATTGGACCTGGACATTCCACTTCAATCACTTATAAATTTTGAGAGGCAAGTCAGTGACTTTAGTTTTTCAGCTCCACCTGGTTTTGTGATTTTTAGTGTGTATGTGTGTAATTTGCATTTGTGATGTGTCCTTATTGTGTAATACGTACAGAAATAACATATAAACAGAAGTTACGCAATATTCTAGTAAGCCATTATCTATTTATATAATAGTACAATGTTAATGTCACCTTAAATGAAATAAAATTAAGCTCTCGGATCAAAAATGTTATACCTATCTGGGAATACTGTATTTAGTAGTCCCTCGGGAAGAAATCCACGTAGATCTTCTCTCCAGGTGAGAGAAAAATTCCATTTTTCTCTATCTGCACTTCACAAGGCTGCGGCGTGTTGGCGATAGCTCTGAGTTCATATTTCAGTACGACAGCTGCCACAGCGTGTCGCATCTTAGTAAGAGCAATCCTTTTTCCTAGAAGAAAATAGATTTTAGCAGTTTATTGTACAGTCATAGAAAGTGTGACAGCATTTAACAATCTGTATACGTGTTCTGCCATCTAAAGCGTAAGAGCACTGCCAGATTATTATTATTTTTTTATATTCTTACCTATACAGTGTCTAGGACCATCCCCAAAGGGCAGATACGTGAACGGTTTGATGTTCATTTCGTTTTCCGGGAGAAAGCGTTCGGGGCTGAATTTGTTGGGCTCCGGGAAAAACTCCGGATCGTAGTGCATGCCGATAGCATTTACATAGACCGGGGTACCAGCCGAGATGGTGAGATGGTCATCAACCTTGTAGTCCACTGAAGCGACGCGATCCAGGAAACCCAGTACGGGGTATTTTCTGACCTCCTCTAGATAAAAAGAAAGAAACTAAGTTGCATTACGTAACATAACGCCTGTAATTCCCGAAGAGGTAGTCAGAGGAGTGTAGTACACTTTCATGTTTCACTAGTTACATTTACGTCCCACTATAGAATAGGTGGTGAGCCTCTTGCCATGCACTGGGCACAAATTCAGACTCCGAGCCACTACTAGAAAATCTAAATAAGAAAAATTCCATAGTGCCCGACCCGGGATTCAAACCCAGGACCTGATCGGCAGTCGCACTTAGACTGTACATTATTTCTTTATATCATTCATTTACCCTTTAATACGTGAATTAACAATGGGAAGACTTAAGTCCTGTTTCGTCAACATGTTGCCGAATTACGAATACCTACCACTTATCACGCAGTTGAGGTAAGTGAGTGTGGACAGAGTGGTCGAATTGAAAAGATCGTCTCCATATTTTTTCTTCGCATCATGGAGTTCTATAAAAAGTTTCTCCTGTAATGGAAAAGAATACTCTCACAGATAAATTTATCTAACCTTTTTATTTCGTAATATATATTCATTCATTCATTTAATTCTTAGATTTGTTTCTTTTCAATTCTAACAGATTTCTTGTAATAATGTCTTGTTATCTGTATCTGCTTATTGATTATTCGATTACAATTCTAAAACAAAATAAGCAGAATTAAAGTCACAGTGACAGCTCAATGGTTTAAAATTCAGAATCCCACTTTGAATTAATTGTTACCTCCAGATTTAAATGTTATCGCGAGCTTAACTAATAGTTCTACTCTCTTAAAATGAATAGAAGAAGAAGAAGTAACTTCACGCCTGTAATCCCCGAAGAGGTAGGCAGAGGAATGCAGAACCACTCCCACGTTTCACCAGTTACTT
>DWTO01001916.1:0-15040 GCA_018244755.1 Jemadia pseudognetus
GGCGAGGTAGACCATATAAATGCAATTTTCAGTAGTAGGGAAGCTACATCCATGTCTATTCCATGCATCTACCTGGCTGTCAAGATTGAGCATATCTTTAGTAACTTTAGGAAAAAAAAGAAGAGAAAAAACTTGAAAAGGCGGTACGGAGTGCTAGTATAATATATAATGCATTTCATACTGGTATGCTAGCGCGAAACGCGCTTAAAAGTGTCTATAATATACATATTTTGTCTGAATATACAAGTGCCGGCAGAGACAAAATGAACGAGCAATGACTATCGCTTCTACTCGAAGCTGATCATTATTTTATCAAATAACCAATTAAAGTGACAGGCAACCACTTTGTAACACAATACGCGTATCTCCGGATGGTAATTTGAGGTCAATTACGCTGTAATTTGATCGTCAATCTATCTTGATGGTACGTTTGATCATTGTGGCTACGATTATATCAATAAATATCAGACATAACATCTTGTTTCGATGCAAGCGATTAATAGATAAATTTATTTCTTTATCACCATCAGCCTGTCCCAGTGCACTGCCGAACATTTGTCAAATTACAAACTATAAAATAAATAAATAAGAATCCATAAATTTATTTATTAAACGTTACGCTCTACTTATTCTATATTTAAATTACTCTATAATTTTTTTTTTTCATTTGGCTCGTTGATGAAAAAGAAAGAAGATAAAAATTTCATAATATCAAATGAGAATTTCGTCTACATAGCCATTACTGTTAATATAATAGCAGACAAGGAGAGAGAGGGAATTTCCGGCTTCGAGCAACGCAATATCCGGTACAACCGCAACAATTCCTTGTTCCTCAACGCTCTCGCACTCAAGACGAAATTTAAGATAATCAATATTTTCAAAATATTTATCAAAATAACTATAACAAGTTAACGAGTTCTAGATGCAATGACTGCGTCGTTGGTAGTGTTGTTTGCTAGTGCGACTGCCGATCGGGAGGTCCTGGGTTCAATTCCCGGGTCGGGCACTACTAAATTTTTCTAGTTTATATTTTCTAGTAGTGGCTCGGAGTCTAGATATTATGTGCCCAGTGTATGGCAATAGGCTCTCCACCTATTCCATAGTGACACGTAAACGTAACCGGTGACACGTGGGGTGTTCTACGTTTTTCTGTCTACTCGTACCTCTTCGGGGATTGCAGGCGTGATGTTACGAGTTCTAGAGGCAATATGCTGCAGTAGCACTAGGTGATAGATAAGAATACAATTGTTCGATTTATAAACAGATATCATGACCTATTATAGGTAGCAATTTTCAGTATGTTCAAAAAAATATTGATACACCATAGGCTTGCAAAGTTTAACGGCAAATCGAGTTTGAAACTGTAATTTGCCTTTTAAGCGAATGGAAATTTCCCACTGGGAGCCAATTAATCTTAGCGATCGAACCAATTAAACACCGCTGCATGTGACAGAGTGGGTCCGATAATTAAAGTACGGGGAGATCGAAACGCAGCGTTCGAATGTAATACGCTCTATGCAACCTTATACTAGCTACAGTCTATCGGTAACGGTAGTTACCGTCTTGTACGAAACAGCATAGTAGACAACGTTAAAAATGTTTTAGAAAATGTAGTTTACATGTACGTATGTTTTTAATATCCCATATTTCAGTATAAATAAAACAGATTTTTAAAAGTGTTCACAACGTTTTATTGCACCGTGTAACAATTGTATAACGTTCAATTTAACTCTAACACACAGCGATTTACATCAATCTAGTTACATGTTCTCACGAGTACTATACGCTGTTTTGTGCTACGAACAACAGATATTTTGAAATACCCAGAAATATTTATTTTACTAATGTCTTCAATACAACTATTTTGCTTTTGTAATACCAGTATTGATAATTCAGTTGTGAATACATTGTTGTTGAATCATGTTTTATAGTTTTCGTAATGAAATAAATATGCACAATATTTATACGAACTGGTTGGTAGCCCTCGGGAATTAATGATAGACCTTCGTATTTTTCATGTTTGAGGTAAAAATTTATGTATTTGCGTAGATAAATTGGGAATAGCTTAGAAGGAAACATGCTTCATTAGAATGATGATGAATGCGTATATTTAGTTTTCTTGTTTATGTTAACGTATTGTTCATTTAAAGTAATGTTTAAGGACTTTTATAGTGCGAGTGTACCGGTTGCACAATATTCTGGGCATTTCATACACACAACCTTATAGTTATCCGTGTACAGTTATAATCAATATATAATATTACAAAATTCGACAAGTGACATTCAGCAAAAAATAACACGCATATTCAAATTTTAAAAATTTAAAAATATTATTTATGCCTAATTATTGAAATATTAAATCTAATAATATGAATATCTAGAGGTTTGGGTTAACATTTAACAGACATTTTTTTCTGATATTTTTACCATTTTATAAATACATCGTACAAATTATATAAAATAACGTTGTATCGAATATCTTAACGCAAATCGAAATATTTAACACATTACGAGGGTATAAGATTCAAAGGAAACAACTACTTATGCTGACAGTATTTTGAAGGTTTCAAGGGGTTGTCAACATTTTAACGGCTATATGGAAGCGCTCCGGGAGTACTACAGCCTCAATTATGTACCTTACTCATTTTAGCCTGTCTTTTATACTATAATAATTACTAAAAGATACACATATTTTTATGGGTAAGTACATTTTTTAATTATATATCTGCAATATTTCATTACAGCCAATTTGGCCAAATACATATACATATATTTAGTTAGCTGACATTTGAATGGCTCTTTGCAGTTGGTGGCGTGGTGAGGTCAAATTAAGTTTAGGATATAGACTTTGGAAAAATTGCCTCCGTCTTCACCGGATAATTTAGTACTTATAGTGAAAGAACTGTTAATCCGTACTCGTAGCGTAGGATGAACCAACACTGTACAATACACCCACGCACGTTTGCGTTAACATGTTCGGTATCTACGATTACATTCATTACTATATTAAACATAGTAAACATACATGGAACTGATAAGTATTGCAACTAGTAAAAAATTATATTATTAGATTTTTTAAGGGAGAGATACATTGTAATAAATCATACGAAGTTTTCTAAACACTAAGTATAAATAAGTAGTTCCTACGGTTACAGGAAGCACAAGGGTGTAGAACGCACAACACGGAGTTTTACTAATATATAGGATTTACAATGTAGGTAAGTACTCATATTGTGTATGATTTATCGTCTGACCGTAGAATCATGCTTTATTTTTTATTTATAATAACATAGAGAGCTTTTAAAACGAAAAAAAATACAAACGTATTGAATACCTCCTCCTCTTTGAAGTCGGTTAAAAAGCTAAGGACTTGCTTCGACAACTCCGGTTTTATTTCCATTCATTCATTTTCATTTTACGAGTAGCTACGTGCGTTTGAAAAATCTTACTTCTGAATAAAAATCTTGATGTTACAAATACATAGGTCTTATAATCTTTGGTTACATATTTAAGTGGAAAATATTCTAACGTTCGCATTCAAACGTCTCGTTTGTTTAATCGACTGACTCTACGATCAGACAGTAACGTATGTTACTAAGTGCTAATATGTAGATATTCACAGTGACAAATATTTTGAGACAATTTACACAGAGCCAACTGAGTTACAAATGGGTAGGACCTCTGCCATGCCAGTCAGACGGTTGACAAATATGTGTTCACATTACATTACAACATACATGCATACATACATACATACATACTTATATAGATGATTTAGCACTCATATACGGAAACTACGCTCATGCTTATCTTGCAAATATTTGTCCGGAGTAGGAATCGATCCACTACCAGCTTGATACCTGCTCCGAAGCGGAGACTATTCTGCTTGGTGCTACCAAGCGGACTGCATTAGATATGCACCCTAGTTGCAAAATTGTAGTTTGAGGACAATTGCGTGAAAACTGCAAACCGACTGCACGTCATCATCGCAGTCATTGGTACAGCACACCTACTGCAAAGGAACTGTATCCAATGTGCGATTTTGCAACCGAGGTGCAGTTACAATGCAATCCGTTTATGTAAGCACTTAGCAGTCAGGAATAAAACCACTATACCAATAAACCAATTCAATTTGTGTTCATTCAATTCTACGTTTCCGTTAAAACATTTCATTATATACGATCATAGTAATATCTTAAAAGTAGAACGAAGTATACTCGTATGTATACGATGTAGGTATTGCATAGTTTAAATATCAAGGCTAACATTACAAGTTAATCTCTCTCATGATGGAAAGTGTGTCGCTAAAAAAACATCTAATCCTGAACTAGTTTTCAGTAGAAAAGTATAAAAGTACCCTGTGCCAATGATCTGTTTCTTTGTGATTTTTACGATAAAACGAGATATTACTGACATGCATACTTATACAAAGAGCAACACGGCCAGCTAGGCCAGCATCAGTGTTAAGTATAATCTCGTATTTTCGTGTTTATCTCACAGTATTGCTACCCGGTAAGCGCATGATTATTTTCTACTCTTTGATCACTATACAGTTTCGATATAAGCTCGCAAAAAGTTTCCCGTGCAGTGTAAACATAATGAGCAGTTTGTAGATTTGCTGTTTGTACGACTATATAAATTTGAGGCGATACTTCGAGCTGCGATTCATACAATATAAGTATGCACTCGTATCGCAATTCGTTGAGAGTTATTCGCTATATGTACGTACATACATTCTATCACTGACACACACAAAACCATTCCGTTTTTTACATATTGTGCAATATGATCATTCAATGTAGTTATTTTAAAGTAAAGCAATGTATTGTTTATTACAATTCGCTATATTAACATGTGTGAGCAACGAAATTAGAATATACGAGTACACTACTTGAGTATACTTGTACTGTGAGTACTTCTACTGTGAGTACTTAAGTACTTGAGTATTATGCGTTGTCCAATTAATTTAGAGAAAAAAATGAATGTGGGGTAGGAATGTAGAGTAGGAATGTGGAGTTGGAACGTAGAGTAGGAATGTGGAGTTGGAACGTAGAGTAGGAATGTGGACTTGGAACGTAGAGTAGGAATGTGGAGTAGGAATGTAGAATTGAATATTGCTTATTGCCATTTGACATTTTCTATAAGTCAACCCAGGTGATGATGAAAAGTTGGGGTAAGCACCGAATCCACTAGTTCATTTAAATAAAATTCGATACGAACGGAAGATCGAATAAATTTGATATTGAAAGGGGAAAATGGAACATTGTGATAAATATTTGCTTGTTACAGCGTTAGCTAAAGTCGTACCGAATTGCATGTAGTTTATTTAATATCCAGTTCTAGGAATTTCTCGGTAATTGTTGGAACTTGTCGGAACTTTGAATGTTGAGCATATATCTACATATATATGCTCAACATTATGTCTGTTAGCTTGTATAAGTGAATGATAGCTGAAGTTAGAGATCACAACCTACTATGCTACAAAGTTAAATGTAAGCAAATTATGCCTACAATCAACATGTGTATAGAAAATATGCTTGAATCCCCTTGAACACACACAAAAATGTCCATCAAATCCATCATCCGTCAGTCCATCAGTCATCAGTCCATCAAAATCGGTCCAGTCGGACCGATTTTGATGACAATATAAATAGAATAGTAGAATTTGCATATGGACGACAAAACTTAAGAAACAGATCATTGGTTATTAATCTAGCGATTGACCTTAATGAGTTGTTAAAGCTAGTATCATTGTTACACGACGAACGTTTTACATTTAAAGACGTGTGAAAATGTTACAAATTTTATATTAGCATTTATTTATGTAACAATATTATGTCAATAGGCTCACCACCTACATATATCATAGTGGGATGTAAACGTAACTGATGAAACGTGGGAGTGTAATATCCTCCTCTGCATACCTCTTCGGGGGTTACAGGCGTGATGTTACGATAAAATAATTTAATTTGATGTAAAGTTAACGAAAAAAAGGATGATGGACATTTTTAAGTTACAAAGTAGGTATAATTCAAAAGGTAAATTAGAAAGCTTTGTCTTGGACTTGTCCAAAAATATCTTATTATTGAAGGGAAAATATTTAAATTTTTCTGGATTAATAAACTTATTATAGTGTGGTATGTGTTAAATATTAAATAATGCGTAATATACTATAACAACCACTCCTTTATATGTCCAGACCAGTTAACTTTTCTGACTGATTTTTCAACAATACTTATATGTTTCACACCCAGCTATTAAATAGCTTTTAATAGAACAAGTCTTAAGTGGCTGTAACAATTCTTCGTTTGCTGCACAACATAGAAAAATAATAGCAGAAATTCTAAGTAGTTTCCTTTCAGTTTCTGATATTGTATTATGACAACTGCGAGCCATGATGTAAGATTCAATTTTGATTGAAGAGCGTTCTTAAGTACTCCAAGTACACATCGTAAAATTAGTTACAAGGCTTATATTTCCATAATATATTCCCACCCTAATTCAAGCGCTGCTGTTTTGAGGTTTATATTAAAAAAGATGCTCAACTCAAGAATGTTATACAGAGATGTTATTCTGAAATTTTTATTATCTTAATTCACGGATGATTTCTTGAGATAGTCCGATAAGTGGAAGATTTATCGAAGGTCCTTCTTGAAAAGCTCCTGTCAATTGCAGTGGGATATAGAGGGTCACAGAAGAAAACAGAAGGACTAATGTATGTACGTGGCTCCTCATAAAACGTGCAATAGTAAAAATTTTGTGCTCTCGTATCATAGACAGTGTCTATGATACGAGAGCCCAAAATTTTGCTATAGTGTCTATTAGACACTATAGCAAGTTACTATGGCTGACGTAATTATTATGTTAACATGTGAAGCTTGAACGTTATATACAAAATAAATGATATATTATTATACAACAAAGAATGAGAATAGCGTTCAGACCTTTAACACACGGACCCGGAAACAAGAAGTACGAAACCTTTGAGAAACTACTTCGAGGGAAATTATACTTTGCTGTCAAATATTTTACAGAGTATTTGTATGTAGTTGGGCACAAACAATTTTCGTTTGTTACATTAATTTGTTTTATATGAACTGACGTACCGCCTAACAATTAAAGAACAGTTTATTAAAGCTTCATATACAAAATCTCGTGTCACGGTGTACGTTTACGGTGTATATATTGAATTTATTGTGTTTTTTATCAGTGATGTGATTTGAAATTTTCTTACATTTTTGACGTATTCCTAATCCTTTACTTGGTTTCGAAGGTTTATTGGGTCAACAACATTGTTTGTATATTTTAAATATTATTAAATCAGCTCTTATTGTTCTGCATTTTGTGTGTGATAAAATTTATACCGTATAACATAAGTGAAAATATTTTTTAAATTTGTCATTTTGTGAAAATTCATGATATACTGGATGATGGTTAAATATGCATGTGCTCAGAATTTCAATTTCAGTAAACTGAATATTCGTTCTACTTCTATAACATAAGACAATACTGTTACTGCACGGCAAAGAAGAGCCTCATGTATCAAAAGTCTATGATAATGGCATATACAAGATAATCGCACGCGGAAAACAAAAAGGCGCGATAGTGGCGCCCTCAATTCTTCTCTACAGTTCTTTCCTAAACAGTAAATAATGAAAACAATCACATCCTCATGGTAACTATAACAACCACTTACTATAACAGTGAACATCAATAATTTAACATTAAAATTTGAACACGAGCTTTGTTAGTGACGTCGGCGGTCGGTGGTGGCCGCTAAGCAATCACGCAGCGGTTCTCATGCGACCCCCCACCACCGACCGCGGACGAATCGGGCGGCGGTTCAGCGCTCCGGCTCCCCCCACTCCACTCTAGCGCATCTATCATCTCCATTAGTTCTTTAAACACTGCTATCACCCGCCAATTGTACTTTGCGGAACACTCAACGTAACCGCACTTCCAATGTTTACGAACTAAATTCACAATATTCCGTCTCTTTTCTCTGGAGTCGCCGCACGCGCTCTCTGCCATCGCGAGTTGTTGTAGCCCGCTGGCGGCAGACGGCGTTGTGCTACATAACAAATCCTGCTTGTTGCCAACGACCAGTACCGGCACGTTCCTCATGTCCCTGCTTTCGACCATTTGGTCTCTCAAGTTGCGTATGTACTGAAAAGTTTCGACATTCGACAGATCAAAAACCAATATATAAGCGGTGGCGTTCCGGAGCCCGTAGAAGCGATAATGCGCCCATTCGTAATAGGAGTTGATAGGAAAGTACGGTATCACTGGAACATCTGTTATCTTCACCTCGTACAGATGTTCGTTTATGATCACCGAAGGGTAGAACGTGTGCTTCCGGTCCGTGGGCACGTACTCTTCAGTGAAGTCGCTCCATACAAATTGCTGTGAACAAACAACAACGGTTAGCAAAATATAAACAATACCTATTTCAAGATCTTTTTGTAAATAAATGTAGTTTATAAAAACTTAAAATAAACTACAAAATTGATGTAACCCAGGATCCTAATAAACTAAAAATTAAAAAAATATGAACATACGAGTATCTCGTAATAAAAAATCATTATTCATATAACTTACAAGTGCGTAATTATTGTTGATACAAAATTTAATTCGTAACATAAGATCTCATTAGGGTCCCGCGTGTGTATCTGAAAGCGAGATGAATGACGGCAAATGGGGCCGTCATTAAATCCCAAGTGGAGTATAAATACATATGTATTAATGTTATTCGTCAAATTCATGGAAGAAAATTGAGGCGGAAACGTGATACAAACTCGTTCAAAGGGATCAGCGATAAAAATATAATTCGTGCCGTACATACGCCGAATATGTGGACAGTTAAATATATAAACCATGGAGTAATAAAATTTCTTATCATTGTGTGAACAGTTGATATTCATATCATCATTAGTCTATTGCAGACCTCTGCTGGACGTAGGCCTGCCCCGAGGAGTTACGCATCTAATCTCTACTCTAGGCATTAGAGTTGGAGACTGCTTCTTCTCTTCTTTCTTCTTCTCAGATCGCCTCTACTGCTGAACATAGACGGCCAGGGCATGTAGCCGTACCTAGGCACCACGCGCCGTACCGAGTTAAGCCAGCGCAGCGTTAAGTTGTCGCCTCTTATGACACCTGTATCCCAACACTGGGTCGGGGCATATACTCTTACTCGGCCCCGACACGAAGTCGGAATCAGAAGAGTCGAGTCGTCACAATACTGTTATTATATTATTATTATGCGATTATAGTCTAATATTATACATAGATAGATTTAGACCGGCCACACGCAAAACTTGCAATTATATTTTGGGGCAAATATTTATATACATATTATGAATGCTTTTATAATATGACCACTCTGTAACACATATTGTACCCACAGATTTTACAAAGCGTACGTTAGAATTCGAAATACAATTTTATACGAATGTAAATTAATGTAGCAGTGACAATTCATTATTCCCGTTTTCTCTTACAGGCCACGATTTCTCTATTTGGACACCTCTACAAATATTTGTATACATTATACATGTAATCCCCTTTATTTAAACATCCCGATCCCTCGGAGCGGGATGCAAACAATTCGAAGGAAGGAAAAATTATTTGCAAACCCATGGAATTACTTTTAGCCTCGCAAACGCAACAGTAGGGTCGAAACAAGATGGTGTGGAGCTATTGCAATAAAATTAACTAAACACTAAAACCTGCTTAAACGGAATCGTACTGGTTTCCTTGTAATTTTAAGCTTTCTTTACCGTAAGTAGAATTTGAAGGGAAGCTTAAAGCGATTGAAACCTCTCTGAGATAGCGATTGAAGCTTGTGGTAACGTCAGCTATTGAAACAGTAGTAGCAATAGAAATCTTAATTGCCCCAGTAATACAAAGGTTAACTTATTTATCACAATAATAATACATAACTTCAAAAACAAAGAGATCTAGTTCACTCTCACCCACTCTAGCCCACACTCAGTATTGCCATAGGGAGTTGTTCACGGCTCCACGACTCAGGACTATTGGTTTTGAGTGAAGACCACCTTAGCTCCTGATACGAGTACATTATCGTTAGGGATTATAAAGAAGGCAGAATGATATTACCTAACCTGAGGAAACGATAGAAGTGCAAAAAAATTTATAACCTCTTATTGTGTATTCGAGGATAGTCAGTAAAGTATTCACACGGAACTGACGAATACACACACCATTTGCGCATAACACGGAAATACATATTGATATGTAATTCGTTCCCTCTCAGTATGAATAAGAAATGGCGACGATAAACGTTGAGTGGTCCTTTCACGTAAAGAAATATTCATAATAGAAATATTATTTGGAAACTATTTGTGTTGTTGTCATATTATAACACGTTGTTTATCTGTTTCTTTGTACTTTCTGTACAGTATTCGACTATTAGCACTCTATATGGCATTTGATAATTACCTACTGGTTCATTGGCAGATGATTCTGACTTTCTAGTTGGGGACTGTGGTTCTATGGTAATTCCGTGTTTTGGAGACCATGTAAAGTATTGGATCCAGTTTGACAGTCATTAAGCTGCGTAAAACGTTTTGAAGCCGCTTTAAAAACTCAAAGCTTCGTTGCTGTATCGGTAATCTGAGCGGTACCAGTGCTAATTCAAACAAGAGCGTCCCAGTAGAGTAAAATCCACATCAGGTCTAGCGGAGTAAGATGGAAGCATTTGGAAAATATTTGATATATATTTAAAAAAAACAACAAATGACAGCTAATTTTATACATACTAACAAAGCTTTTACGTGGCTTTTGTTTGTAAGTTCCATTGACCCGCCGCCCGCTGATTACTTTTAATGACCGGTACGCAGAGAAAACAATAAAAACGGGCCGGCGCCGACAATATATCCTAATCCATATAGCAAACAACGACGTCCACTCACTAATATACCGGGTTACATTCATTAAAAAACTCTTAATCAAACAACCACGTTCTTAAAAAAACCATATCATATAGTTTGGGAGTATATTGGGAGAGTACGACATTTCTCTACGTACCTACTTCTTTGGAGATTACAAATGTGATTTTACGCTACATGATTAAGTATCTCACACTACAACGATGAAAGGAAGCATTGTTAAGAAATCTGCACACAGACTGTGCATCATAATGTCTGATCTGGCGTGTGAAATTTGCCCACTAACACTTGACCAGCGCTATTAATTATAGTCCTTCTTAATCTGACCCACGGTCAGAATTTTAAGTTAGAAAAATCCAGAAGCACCTGTCCCGAGCTTCGAACCCAGGGCCACCGGATCGGCAGCCGCACTTGTATATACTTGTATGTATATATTTGATACATCCAAATACAAACTTATATAAATCTATACAGGGACAGGAAAAATTGCGTTTACCATAAATCTACTGAGTCCCGAATGGGGATAGAAACCCACGACCACAAATTTCACATTTTTTAATCACTAGACCAACGGGCCGGGGGCCAGTTGATTATTTTAGAATGCTCGAAAAATCGAGCAATTGGGTTGGGCTAAATATTTCACACAAGTGATAAAAAGCGAGAGAATTGTACATCGCTCGGGGATTCAGTTACAAGGATAACGTTTTATCTCGCAAATGACTACTACGTTTTCTCCCCTGCATTTCTTTTTTTGTTTTCAAAGAAATATTTGGAACACAATCACCCTTTCGCTTGACCAATGTTGTATTCCAATTGCCTGAAATTGCGTGTAGTCAACTTTTGCTTTTCAATAGATGGAATTATTATTTGTTGTTATATAAAGTGCACTTAATATACAACATACTTAACTGATTCGCTATTAAGAAGACATTAAAATTAAAATGAATAATTGATAATTAATCTAGCATTCCAGAAGGTGGTTGAATAATGAACATAATCATGTTTTCATTATCAACAAATCTTTTATCATCAACCCTTTGGTTGGTTTACTGCCGGACTTAACTACTTATAGCAACTCCCCAAACCATTGCCTTTAACAAACCTCATGAAATAGGTTGAAGACTGTAGTTTTCCTCGCGATATTTTCTTTCATGGATATTTTCACTGATATTGAATCTCATCTCACATCTAAATTACTAAACGCATTGCGAAAGAGTGCTTTAATGAGCAATTATGATAAAATCGCCTCAGACACTTGTAAATTAATAATATTTTTATGAAATCCCGGACCATTATAACGATCTTTTGGCAGGCGATTAAAATAGTTCGATTAATTGATTGTGTGATTTAATTGCTCGACTGGTAAATTAAAATACCTCAAACCATGAATAAAGATCGAGCTATTTATAATACCTTTTTAAATCAATCCCTAAAAGATTGATGCCAGGTATTAAAGACTGAGAATTATCTAGGTATTTGGTGGAGGCCTACGTCCAGCAGAGGACTGAGATAGGCTGATGATGATGATGAAATACATCACGGGTTACGACTAGTTTTAATATACATATTTTAAATACGTTTTGTCACGCCAATCACATCACAAGTTTTCTTTATGTATGCGCCCCACGCTTGGCCGAGCTTAACGTTCCTTAACTAAATCGAAACTTTTTGTTTTCGTAAAGCCTACTTTACTTAGTACTAACTTTCTCGCCCGAAGTACTCACTGAGATGTGTTCGTGGTCAATATTTTTTTATCTACTCTAACATCTTAAGAGTTTAAGTAGAACGCTCAATTACATTATCTTAAATTGATTCTTATTATATTGTATAACGTCTACTCGTCTCGTTCTGTCAGCTTGTAAGCTTTACTACATTTAGAGGTATATAAAATAATTTTCAAAAGTATTTGTAAAAACATACAGTATAAAACCAAAATTATTAGTGAAAAGTCTTCAGATTACCTGAATAATACTTGTTTTGCCCACAGCTGGGGCCCCCAGTAACACCACCTTGATGAGATCGAGGCTGTCGGGACTGGGCTCCACGCTGGGAGCCCCGCTGACCGTCAGGGTGCCCCCGCCACCTCGTTCCAAGTAGTCGAGATCCAGCTCTATAAAGAAATTATCACATGAATATTCATATGAATAGCTGATAGCACAATAACACTTTACGTTTCATATCCTTATAACCAAAAATAATTAGGGAACATACAGGTCACAAGCACGAAGATCCACTTACCTATAAGAAATATCTTAATAAGAGGTAAGTTAGAATACAATAGTTTTACTGCGTTTTCCAAAGAGTAATTCAATACTACGTTACTCTCTAACATCTTATAATCGAGTAGTATAAAATGGGTTTATTGAAATTAAAATAATCTGACTAAATTGTGATCATTAAATATCCACTCATCGTAATCTAGGGAAAAAAACATTACGGAGACAACGGAACTCCAAAAAGTTTTTATGATGTTATTTACGGTGTACGACGTGTGCCAAGCTGCACTTGGAGTTGATGGAAGATATATATTATAAGTAAGAGTAGATCGTATTTCATACGCCTACAGTCAATGCAAAAAGAGTTTTAGATCAATATCTTCAGTGGTTTCAGATACAATTTAGTAAGAATATCGAAATATGAAAATATTGCCATAAAAGGCAGTGACGTTACGCAATGAAGTGAAAAGTTGTACCGTTTCCACGGAGTCCATTGTTGGATGGCCGCCAAAGGCTAATTGGGACGAGGCGTTCGTGTGACTGTTTCAGGTCCGCGATTACAGATACCAGATAATGAACATGGAAACAAAAGAAGAACGATGGTGGTACCTACATATATGTACGTATACGGCTCAAGAACATTGCATCTCTCTCTATTTATGTCAATAAGAAAACATTTGAAGGGCCATTACACGTACGTAAAGTATTGGTTACGAGGCTAGCGACATCCACAGCATCACAGACAAAATACGTTTTTGTATCGTATTAACGTATTTCACGCCTGTAGTCCCAGAAGAGGTAGGCAGAGAGTACACTCTAGTTTGGGAAGTTGCGTTTACGTCCCACTATGATATACATAGATAATGAGCCTATTGTCATACAACGGACTCATATTCAGATTCCGAGCCATTACTACAAAATCTAAATAAGAAAAATTCTTAGTGCCCAACCCACAAGCAGCTGCGCTTGCAACAAACGCGACCCACGAAGCAGTTTGTTATAAACACTAATGAATACCAATTTTGTAAAAAACTTATTATCTTCAATTGAATGAAACTAAGTACTAACAAACATATCACAACTTCTGTAAAGGACAAAGTCCGAAACAAAAGTGCGGATAGAGTATCAGATAGTTTCAAAATTACGGCCATCGCTTATACTGAAACTCTTATACTGAAAGATTTCGTTATAATCAAGTTTTTGTCCTGTTCGGTAAAATTCAAATCGCTTACAATATGATGAACGTTGTAAAGGTACTCATTTCGCTTTGGTTCACAATATAAGACCAGCGCGAGTGGTTAGCTGCTAAGTGGCAGTTGGGCAAGATTTGACAGCTAACCCATCGCAGTGGTTCCGTAAATATTCTACAGAACAGATTCTATAATCAGTCAGAAATAGTCAGAACTCTACACTACCAATATTGATATAATTTTTGCATATGTTTCCAGATCATACTTTCATAAGTTTATAACATCAGGCCTGCAATCCCCTATTGCCTATTGCCATACACCTAGCACATTTGAAGGCTCCGAGCCACTACTAGACAATCTAAATTAGAAAAATATAAGTGCCCGACCCGGGAAACGACCCCGGGACCTCACAATCGGTTGTTGCCCTCGCAATCAATACGACCAACGAGGCAGTCAAAGTACTTACACCTACTTAAAAACATAAGTAAGTACATGAGTATTGTGTCTAAATTCATAAATGAATTATGGACGATGGTTACCTCTTCGTGGACTGCAGGCGTGATGTTACGTTAACTTTGTAGTTATAAGTAACTTCACGCCTGTAATCCCCGAAGAGGTAGGCAGAGGAATGCAGAACACTCCCACGTTTGACCAGTTACTTTTACGTCCCATTATGGAATAGGTGGTGAGCCTATCGCCATGCATCGGGCACATATCCAGACTCCGA
>DWTO01001917.1:0-15036 GCA_018244755.1 Jemadia pseudognetus
AACACTGCTGTTATAAGGCAGAAATAGGTGTGGCGGTGGTGCCGCCGGAGTCGAACCACAGGGGGTTCTACCACCTTTCATTATTATTACGATCATAGATGCGTTTTGTCAGGTAATCTGCAGACGTAGAGTCTAAGTTATGAATTTTTAATATCTCAGCATACTCGCTACTAATGCATAATTACAGGTACTATTGATTTACGGCTGAAAGTTTTTAAAATGGCTCTATTGAACTCTGATATATTAGTGTCGAAATGTCATCCTTAGTGTGTCCTCTTTAAGACTTATTGTATTAAAATTGCTGTGTCGTGCAGAGCATGTCAACAATGCAGAACTGTTGATGCGAAAGCGTTTGTTAATGTATTTTTAAGTTCATTGCACTAGTTTTTTCAATACGAATTGCTTGCTTTACTCAAACTGTCTGACGTAATATAAATATATTTCGTTTTTTGAATACATTATAACGGAATTGTCCATGCTTGCGTTACTAGTCTAATGTCAGACATGATGTTAATCATGGCGTCAATAGAAGTTACAACAGAGGAGAATCTAACATATTCAGCAGAGAGATTCCGGATATCTCGCTCTCCACAAATAAGGCCAAAGTGTAGGAGGTTTGAACTGTAGCTCGGGGTAAATTCCAAGAGCTGCTGTGTTTGGGCATTCAGTTGAAACGCTTCGTGGTCGACATTCGACTGTCCAGTTGTGACAGTTCCAAGCGTATATCTTCTAGAGTTTTGAATTCCTCTATTGACCTGAATGCCTTGTAAATGTAACAATCTCCCTATTTAATTTTAATGTGTTCAAAATTATTCAAGGATACTTCTGGATTGTAGCCGACCATGTATTTTGATACGTTTTGTTAAGGTAACGTAAATATGCATTGCGTACAAATCTTTTGAATTCATATAAGATTTATACTTACATAGATTTGGAAAGCGTTTCATAAATACAATATTAAAGGTAGTTGCGATGGCGAAAAATATACTTGTGTATGTTTGTGTACCTATGTATATTATTTGTGAAATTTAGAATGCTTTATGAAATTAGACAGAAAAGTCAGAAATAGTCAATTTATAATAAGTAAACGTGACTGACATGCCCAGCCGATTGCCACTTCACCGAGCTAATCCTTTGGGCTATGTCAATGACTCCGGTTCTCTGTCGGATAGTATCATTTCTGATCCTATCCTTCAGAGACTCCGAGCATAGCTCGCTCCATAGCTCGCTCCATAGCTCGCTGAGCGACCTTGAACTGGTGGACCAGGCGCATTGTGAGCGTCCACGTCTCCGCTCCGTATGTATTTACTCAGGGCGCGATGGCGCTCTTTTGGGAGGACTATGTCCAGCTGTGGACTGAGATAGGCTGATCATGTGATGTGATGTGAAACGCAACTGTATATATTATATTTGTTGGCCAACGTCTGCATAAGAATCATTAGGGATTTAATTAAAAAATGTCGTAGATATTGTTATTTTGTGTGTAGGCCTTGTAGCTCTAGGTGGATTGTGACATGTTTTTTTACATGATAAAAAATATTGTATTGCATTTAATTTTATCCACGATCAGCGCACCGTGTTGGCTTATACTAGTATTTTACGTAGTAGGTGAAATACGACTCTATTGATATAAAAAATACCTATATACATGATATGTAACGTAATATGTTATATATTATGTAATATTACGTAACAAATAATTAAAACTTACTTTATGAGAAGGTCGGGTACAACCTTTTCCTTTTTTAGCACCCTTTATTATTTATTTGACTATAATAAGGTGATTGCCTTATTGGTTGTGTTGGTTGCAAGCGCGACAGATCGAAATGTCTATTAAATCTGTGGGCACTGTTAGGTTCTTTTACTTGGTTTTTTTAGTAGCGGCTCAGAATCTGAATCACCCACCAGCTATTCCATAATGGGACATAAATGTAATTGGTGAAACATAATTCGGTTTCGCATTATTTGTTTATCTTCCATAGACGTTTAGAGTTTAAACTTGATTAATATGAAATCGTGCTGGGTCGTGCTTACCAGTTGCTCATTCGTACGGTTTTTTTTTCTGTAGTCAAACTTAATCAGAAACGTAAATCGGATGTCCGGGTTTTAATACCACTCAAACATCTCGTTGCCTGCTCTATTCAGGAGGATGCAATGTTTTCATAATATTCTAAATTTGTCATTTTTTAAATTCTTTTTCACGCGGCAACATTATAAAGTTGTGTACACATGGATATTTTTGTCTTGTTTCAGAGCACGAGATAAAATTCGAATGCCACTTGCGGCGCGGTACGATCAACTTCAAGGACGAGGTCACGTACGAACTGATAGAGTTCAGTGGACACTTTCGCGAGTACTTAGGTATTTATTTGTTACTTTTCTATATTTTACATTTCACACACGATGGTTTCGTTTTGTTTACTACGCCTTGTAGTTCGCACTCTGAGAGGCAAATTTTTAGTAACGTACAAGAGAATATTAAGAAAAGTGCCCAGGAACATGGAACAAGTAAAATAAATAACATTTTTAATGCAGGATAGCACACATCCTTATTTTATAATATATTACATATAAATTTTACGCGTTTATTTACAGGCGCGAATATGGAGACTTTGGACAACGACGATTTTTCTTCTTACGGGGATCAAGAAGTTAGGTAATTATGAGATTTATTTAAATAATTTAAGGAAATTTTCGAATAAATGTGATGCAAATAAATGTGATGCAAATAAATGTGATGCTAATTGATGTGATGCTAATTAATGTGATGCAAATAAATATGATGCAAATAAATGTGATGCAAATAAATATGATGCAAATAAATGTAATGTAAATAAATGTGATGTAAATAAATGAGATGTAAATGAATGTGATGCAAATAAATGTGATGCAAATAAATGTGATGCAAATAAATGTGATGTAAATAAATGTGATGTAAATAAATGTGATGCAAATAAATGTGATGTAAATAAATATGATGCAAATAAATAAGATGTAAATAAATGTGATATAAATAAATATGGTGTAAAGTGATGTAAACAAATGAGGTGTAAATACCTAAATATGACATAAGTAACTATTAAATTCGGCACCATAGGCCACATCCACACAGTGCGGCAGATTATACAAAACACACATGAGTATAATCAGCTCCTGTGACAAGCGTTTGTGGACTACGAGAAGGTCTTTGGCTCTATTAAACCTGGTCTGTTCTGAAGCCCTTGCAACGGTGCCAGGTCGATTGGTGATATAATCAAGTGTTGAAAGGTCTGCATGCATCTATGCGTCTATGACCGTCCAAGTATAGAATCAGCGATCTGAACCTATCCTCCTGCATCGAGGAGTGCGACAAGAGGACGTCATTTCCCCCGAATTGTTCACTAATGCACTGGAGGATATGTTGAAGACGCTGCAACGGGGTAAATGATGAACCTCTCATATTTGAGGTTTGCGGACGATATCGTCATCGTAGTTGAAACCGTAGAGGACTAGCAATATATGCCGGGCAGCCGGGCAGAGTCTTCTGCTCCCATCGGTCTCCGGATGAACTTGGACAAACCCAAAGTAACGTTCAATGAACAGGTTCGTCCGGATCCGATTGTCCTTCATGGAGTCCCTCTCGAGGTTGTTTAGGAGTACGTCTACCTCGGGCAAATTTTGCAGTTGGGTAGAAACAACTTCGAGAAGAGGCTTGCAGAAGAATACAGCTTTGTTGGACAGCATATAGGTAGCTTCGTCAAGTGTTTTCGTCATGAATACCGCAAAGTCTGAAGACAAAAGTTTTCAATGAGTGCGTCCTATCTCTTATGACATACGGAGCTGAGACGTGGACATTCACGGTGCGACCGGTATACTAATTTGAGGTCGTTCAGCATGCTATGGAGAGGGCTATGCTCGGAGTCTCTCTGAAGGTTCGAATCCGACACGAGGTGATCCGTCAGAGAACCAAGGTAAGCGACATAGTCCAACAAATAAGCAAGTTAAAGTGACAGTGGGCTGGTCACATCTGTCGCAGCAACGATAACCGGTGGAGTAGATATATAACATTTTTGAAAAGCTATGGTTATATGTTTATGTTGGAAATGAGAATTTTTGTAAATAAAAGATGAAATCAGAGTTGTTTTTGCGTGTGATATATAAAAATAACTTGGAATTGGAAAATTAGTAGTATGACGGATGTAGATTTATAGTCGATCGACAGACTGAGTCCCTATTACGTGGGACGAATAATATAAAGGGCGAGAAGTGGGAGTACTACACGCCTCTGCATATCTCTTCAGAGAAATACATGCGTAATGGCAAGTCATATATAAAATCGGATGATTTAATTACAGATTGTTGTTCGTGTGCACCGGCCAGTTGCGCACGCCGCAGCTCATCCGGGACGTGTCGCTGGTGGACTCCAGCCGCAGCGAGTTCACCTCGCGCCACAGCCTCGAGTGGAAATTCTTGTTCCTCGACCATCGCGCGCCCCCTATCATCGGTTACCTGCCCTTCGAAGTGCTAGGCACGTCCGGCTACGATTACTATCACTTCGATGACCTCGAAAAGGTCGTCGCTTGTCATGAAGCACGTGAGTATTTCTCGTGTATCATCATTATCGTCATTAGCCTGCATCAGTTCCCTGCAAGACTTACAATTAGACCTCCCCAGAGTGGTTTTTGAGCATTATCACCAGAGGGCTGGGGATAATTGTATATTGTGTATTTTTAATTAATGATTGCCTTTACACTTTATTACAGTAAAATTCCTTTGGGACAGCGGAAGAAAATTTGATAACATCACAGGAAGTAGCTTTTATTGTTAGCTTTTATCTTTGTTTTGCCTGCACCCAACTTATCATGATTGCCTGATGTTTCGTATATACATAAACGTTATAAATAAATTTCTTTTGTTTAACAGAACGTTAAAACAACACATTTTAAACCATGAATTTTGAAGAATCTGTTTTTGTGTTAGGTATTTGATTGCTCCTAAAAATTGTTTTAGTGATGCAGAAAGGCGAATTGACATCGTGCTACTACAGATTCTTGACCAAAGGCCAGCAGTGGATTTGGCTGCAAACTCGCTTCTATATAACATACCATCAATGGAATTCCAAACCGGAGTTTGTTGTGTGCACTCACAGAGTCGTAAGGTAAGTTTATTACTTACGGACCTAATACAGTGTCCAGAAATTACTGTTATCTATGTATTGGCGTTACTTAATACCCGAAGAGAAAGTTTTATACCACTTTTTAGGAATACCTCGCCCACCAAGCCGTGTGAGTATGTGCACTATGTGCTAATACTCACACGGCTTGCTATGCTATGTGTTGTATGCTATGTGTTCGCTATGTGCACGATGACAGCACTCCTAGTGACCGTAATAGTTCGGACGTTGCCTACCACCTACTTTGCCCATAGCGAAGTTAAGTTTATATAGACGAGGAGTTAGAAAGCTAAAATTTATATGTAACTTGATTTACAAATACACTAAACTGAATGAAAGCAAACATTCATTATTAACGCTGTCACTGAAAATGGGAGACATTTAAAAGTTGGTTGTCAATCAGGAGCACACAGGATATATGTGTACGAGTTTATTCTTCGACATAAGAAACTTAATAATCTTAAAACTGATCAATTTAGTGCATTGCAATCGACTGTTGATTACTACTGGACAGATAATGTGTATGGAGGAATTGGTACTCTTATGGAACTGACGCGGTCGCAGTCGCGAATACAATCGATCTTTATTATTAAGGGACATAATGAATGTTGGTGGCAGATAATGACTAGCAATTCCGCGTTTGGGGAGTCACTTCTGTTTGTTGACAATCGTGAATCTGAACTGAACAAGACACCAGACACATTGACCATTTCATTATCCTTTGTCTTAAACAATCTGTTATTTATATTTGTGGTTGTAGAGTGCAGCCGCAGCACTGTAAAATAAAAATAGCTTACAAGGAGATATATTTAGAAGAAAAACTATGATCACTAGAGTTTGTAAAGGCTGGAAAGACGGCTTGAACTTAACTATTGAAGACACTAAGACATAGGTACTGAAATTTCAGCTATTCTGATGTAATCAAGAGTGCCAAGCAAGAGGGCGCGGAAACGGACACGGTGAGCGAGGCGGAGATGAACCGCGGTGTGATGACTGAGGCATCTGTTGAAGAGACAGCGTTGATCAATTTATCGCCCTCCTATATGTCCGACGCGAGCGACGCCTTCGGAACCTCCTATCAGCCGCGCTCTCGAGTAAGTTATTTACTTATATAAGATTAATTTAATATTACATTCCATATAATGAGTTCAATAAAATAATAATAATCATAGCCCCAATTCATTTCTTAAGAATACTACATTTGATTACAATGTACTATTAATTATTACAATTTACAATATATTCAATTTATTATGAATATTTGTTCTGTAGTTTTGATTACGTGTCTATATTTATTGTTATGGTTATTGATAGGCTGATGTCGATAGAGTGTAATGTATCGGGCATGCGCTATGTCCAGCTGTGGACTCGGACGGCGTACGATGGTGTTCACGTTGTAGCCGGCGTCGGTGAAGTCCGCGTCGGCGGGCAGCACTAGCGGCACGGCGGCGACGGCGGCGACGGTGGCGACGGCAGGGACGGCAGGGACGGCAGGGACGGCGGGGACGGCGGGGACGGCGGGGACGGCGGGCGCGTCGTGGCAGCAGCAAGTGCCACGGTTCGCCGGCGGCTCGGACACCGCGTCGTTGTCGGGTGAATCGCGCTCATCGCACAGGGGTGGATCTCGCGAGGTAACATCAGCGTATAACGTGTTCCCGTCATTCAATTTGTATATATTACTAAGAGCCCTATTACATTGCGGTGCTAAACTGATTTAGGCATGTTACGCCGCTGCTAGCGCCACGCTGATAGCTCGTCTCTTCCATTGCATCTGTATAGTAATAATATCGTGGGATTTTTTATTAATGTGTGTAAACTATACAAATAAACGGTTTAATGATATATCAGTATTCAACAATGCGCTAGTGATTATGTGTTTATTGAAAGAGACAAATATATAAATATAGTGTAATGTATACTCGGAGACTGTTATGCAAGATATACAGTGTGGCAGAAATGAAAGGGAAAGGAATGGAAAATGTGTTAACTATTTCAAATATTAAAAGACATCAACAATTTCGGGAAGAAAAGATGTTGCTTAAGTTTATATAAATTATTTTATTCAATTGAACTATTTTATGGTAGAAAAATATTTCTTATAACGGGCCATTAATTCATTATCTAACCAAGGGCTCTGGAGGGGAGAGGTTGAAACTTACATTAATCTAACCCATTCAGACGTAATATTTGCCAGGTTAATATTGTATATTAGAAATCGCGCGATCAAGTAGTTTGGCAGGGATCATCATTCATTTGCGTCTGGAAGGTTTAAAAAGTATTAAAAATTGTTATTACAAATTTATAAACGTAAAAATAATATCACACTTGAAGCAAATGCTGAATATTAATTTGGGGTTACAATTACGTCGAAATAGTGTAGAACATCGGAGATATTCTGACATATCTGGACGATTTTTCGTTACAAAATGTAATTAGGTTAAAAAATAATTTCTTGACATAAAAGGCTAATATCGAAAATAATATTCTACTATTGTGCAAGTGCAAGATGTCGTACAACATACAATAATTTATGGTCTATATTCGACAGAAATTGTAAATGAAAGCTCTGAAATTAGGTGTCGTAGTGTTTACTTAAATATACTTCGGAAGAAAAATTATTACTAAATAATGAAAATCATAATCGAAAAACCGCTTTATTATTATTTAACAACAGAAGTCGAACCACTTTAATATCATATTTTCTATTAATGGCGAACAGCAAATGTGATACAATTTCAACAGCGAAAAACTTTATTTACGCGGACTACCCGTATTTTATTGTAATAGCGCTCTTAATAAATTGTCCCCAATAAATAACTACCAAATGCCAACGATTAATAAAATAACAAAACTAATATTCCACAGATATGTCAGTTTGACATTTGCTGCCCTCCTTCAAACAATGTTATAACTGTCATCTTCACGTTAACGGTATTTTGGTGACGGCAATAATAATAATACTTATGTTTAATTTCATTTCGCAGGCCGACATAGGATCATACACTCCTGTAGGGCTTCAACAGTTTGAGGTTGGTCGCGCGTATCCATCTTATGCTATGGACGATTTTACGCCAAGCTGGGACTTATTGGATAATATTAACTTTTAGGCATCAGTATCTACTTGGGAATGAATGTATAAATCAAAAGCTATTAGAAGTTGTCGCTTTGTTGTCGGTTCTGGAATGAGATCGCATGGTTCAGTTGTTGTGTTCGATGTCTATGGCTGTCTATGCACGTTGCTCGATTCGAGAATGCAATAAATGTGTTGAAATTTTTTGTTGTTAGCCGAATGAAATGGGGGCCACCAGTGGTCAGTTTTACGGACATGCTTGTCATGGTAGCATGATGGTGTACTCGCAGGCGCATAAGGGCTCGGAGCCCGCGCTGGTTCCACACCACGGGATCGGCACTCAGTACTTGGAGCCGGCGCCGTACGTTAGTGCCGTGGCCGTGCCTGGCGTGCTTCCGTTGCCCTTGCCCTCGCTACCCGCCTTGCCTCTCATTGTGTCGTCCGACCAGGCACAGATTCAGGTGAATTCTGCAATAATCGTATGGATTATACCATGTTATAAATATTTTTAAAAATGTAAATTCAAAAGAGATAGAACGTTCATTCCAAGGTTCTACTGCGGACGCTTAAAGGCCATAGTTTTTCCTGGTCTCAACACCATCAATTAACTCACGATTTTGTGTTCTGGTGTAAAAAACGTAGCCGATATATAGCCTTTCGGAGCAACGTGTACGTAACTGATCTTAGCTACAATTTCGATCTTATTGCAAATTATCATCATCGTAACATGACATACATCTGTGGCAAATTGATCATCTTCGGGGATTGCAGGCATGATGTTTAAGTTTACATCTATTTTCATAATCCCTCTCTGTTCTGATAGAACTTATATCACCACATATTATTATATTAAGCTTTGTAGTGAACTGCTGTGTTTTGAAGTAATTTGCTTCTGAACTAATAATAATGGTTAGCTCATATTAAACTAATAATATAACGGCCGCAGAAGGGCTATGAGTGGATTTAATTACTAAATTTAGCTAAGAAACGGCAGCAGCAAGCTGGGGATGCGGAGTAGGGTTTTCCCATTAAGCATTGATGCGAGTTGGTTGCCCGGCCAGGAGCAGTTGCAGCGGAAGCACGAGGAGCTGCAGCAAATGATAGTCCGGCAGCAAGAGGAGCTGCGCCAGGTGAAGGAGCAGCTCTTCCTCGCAAGGCTGGGCATGTTGCAGCCAATAATCAATGTGAGTGTTCTCTTTCGTTAAACATTTTATCATTAACCATATTTTTGTTTACTTGATTTGCCCGCGACTTCGTCCGCATCTTTGTACACTTGTATTCTAGTTAAAATATTTATATACACGTTGAAAAAACATAACATCGAGCCTGTAATCCCCGCAGAGGAATGTAGTACACTCCCGCGTTTCATCAGTTACGTTTACGTCCCAGCATGGTATACACCGAGCACATGTACAGTCTCCGAACCACTACTAGGACATGTAAAAATCCAAAAGTGACCGACCCGGGATTTGAACCCAGGACATCCCGATCGGCAGTCCCGCTTGCAACCAACACGACCAACGAGGCAGTCTGTCGAGTCGGTCTGAGATTTTACTAGCCCTGTGTTGCTACTGTGCTGTGAAGATGCATTGTATTGTATAGTAGTATTGTATTATTGCTGGGAAGCCTTCCTGAAATTGTATCTTATTGATTCACTAATCGAGAACCTGCAATACAATAAGTGGTAATGACAGACCATTACTGTTATTAAGTAATAAAATCGCGATATTTGGGTGCTTCAATTATATTTAATGGTTCTGTAAAATTTCCGAGCAAATAAAATCCAATATTTTTAATGAACATTAATAAAATTATAACTAGAAATATAGAGTGCGTGTGTTCGGTCATAAAAAAAAATAAAAGTCAACAACAGCGTAAATGGAATTAAATTTATAATAGCGTGAACATTTATATAAAAATGTTCCTAACGTTGTACTGTATTCTAGGTGCCGAACACTTACGCCACTACTGAGGACTTGATAGAGATGGAACGAGTGCCAGCTCAGATCATGTACGAGGTGTCTCCGGCGGGTACCATCACTAATTACCAGCAGCAGCAGCCGCCGCAGTACGCAGTGCAGTTCCCAGCGATCCACGCGACGCAGCAGGCGCACCACCACGTGTCTCGTCACCAGCCTCATCAGCCCCACCACCCCCTCCAGCCCCACCACCCTCACCAGCCCCATCTGTCTCATCAGTCCCACCAGCCTCACCAATCTCACCAGCCCCAGCATCCGGCGCACGCCACCGACCAACATCCGCACATGCCGCAGTAGACGACCCCCTTTGCTATTTAAGTTTCACTGATGCATTCTATACAGAGCCAGCCCACATCTATCTAACACTTAAAAAACATGAATGGCCGTTAAACGGTACGTGCGGGCTTCGGAACACTCTGTAGATAAAAATTAATGAGTGCCAATGTTATCGTCAATAATAGTAATGTATTCATAGGACTATGTTACAATATTTGATTTTATTTACCAGATGCGTTAAGCTTTGCTTTGTGTCGGACGCTGTACAAATATAACTTCCACTATACCAAGGGAGATATATATAGTCCTTATTAATCAAACCTCAGTCAATTATGTGACCTGATAACTTGATAAGATATCGAGACTTAAATACAAAAGTATAATCTATCTAACATTTTATATACATAGGTTTGAATAAGATTTTATCGAATTTCAAGTATCGCGAAATATATTTTGTTGTAAATTTCTAAAGGAGGGTCGGGCATTATTGGATTTTATTAATTTAGATTTTCTGGTTGTGCGTCGGAGTCTGAAAATGTGCCCAATGTATGGCAATAGGATCACCATCTGTTCCATAGTGGGACGTAGACGTAACCGGTCAAATGTGGGAGTGTACTATACTCCTCTACCTACCTCTTCGAGGATTACAGGTGTAATGTTACGTTTGATTTTTATTATTCGTTAGGTATAGAGTGTCATAGGAGCACGATGTATATAAGTTAATGAAATTATAAAGCTTTACGATGAAACTTAAATGTTGCTTTAACACGTGGTGACCATTCGATGCGACAAACGTACCACGTGCCGTCAACACAGTGACCGAGCGATCTCAATCATAGATCGACGTGGCATAGTATTTTATGTAATATTTCTATATGTGTTAGATTTAATATTGCACAATTTTGAAATGTGATTTATTATTGTTTTTAAGCATTGCAGTTATGTTGGTCTGTGTGTGAACGTGACATTGCCGTATACAAGTGCATCATTCAATATTAATGGCATTTAAAATAAATACATTATTGTTATTAAATGATATGAAAATGAATGCAAATGAATGTAGTTGTATGTGTTATTGTGTTATATAAATTTCACAACTGTCCGATTAGATGTTATCGAGAATATCTATGTAGTATTGGAAACATTGTATTGTAAATATTTTGATGAAGTTTCCAGAGACTTCTTGAATTTTACTTCATTAAAATAGCACGCGTATCTTGTACCGTGCAAATGAAGAAGATTAAGTCTTTTTCATTACGGATGCAAACTTGCCATATTCGTAGGTAGGGATTTAGTGGTAAAATCATATTCGATGACGGCGTATTGAAGCTAGCACACATCTATTTGTGCTGGAACAAATGTCATTAGACACGTGTGGTCGTTCGTACGTTTGAAACGACTTGCTATTTTGTTTTTATTTGTTTGTAGTGTAAGTTCATAATTTTTTGACATATTTGAAACTGACGCCAAATACGTAGTAGAAGGACTTTAATATAAATAAAATAACGTTACTGTTATTATATATCGTGTTACCTGTTATTTTAGGATTGTTGTTCCTTTATAACATATTTTATTAAATTCTTCGACGTAAGTCATTGGTAGGATAATAATAGATTTTCTTTTATTATATTTTATTGGCCAAGGGCTGTGTAATGTATGTATAAGTACACGAATTCTTATTTTAATAGGATTAAAACTTAGTACATATATAAAAAGATCACTACAACAGCGTGCTGTAAAATTGGGACTGGTATTTTTTACCATATTCATATACAAATGTTTTTTATACTCTCAACATTGTCAAATAATCGATAGGTTTATTATGAATAGTCCATAGAAATTTTAGACGTAATTTATGTAAAGCTAGGGGTGTCCTTGATGAGATATTTAGATCTGATATAGATGTTAAATATTTACTCGGTCGTTGTAGTGTTTAACAATTAATGATGAACGCTGTGTTCAGATATCGATATTGTTCTTTAGAAATCATTATGTTGATATTCGTAACTGGTCAATGTAATTACGTTACCATTGGTGGTTTGATCTAAGATCATTTATTATTGTGGCATTCTCGTTTATGTTATATTCGTTAGTTGATTTATTTTAATGTTATATGCGTATATAAATATATGTGAGAAAAACGAAACAAATATGTTACCGTCGTTGATATATCATCGCTTCTACTGGTTTGTCTCATTGTTAGAATGCGGAACAACTCAATATTTTCGTCAGTACTTCGTTACTCTGGTATATACATAATGCAAATAGTTTTTTCGTTTCCGATACATACCCTTGATCGTTTAAAAATGTTTCTGTTAATATATTTAATGTTTCGTTCAATAATCGATACATAGAATGCATTATTTGTGTCTGGAAAATCGTAGAATGTGACGGAAAAAATGAGGTTAATTTCACATATAAATGGATTATCAATACATGTTATAATTATTTTCAATAAAATTTACTATGTTAAAATAATAAGTGAATAATCGATATCAAAATAATTATGCGATTATATTATTTATACAATTTTTATTATATTTCTATGGAAATGTCAGATTGATTTTAATTAGGAAATTGTATTTTTTATTATAATGATTATTATTAGTTATACTTTACGCTTGTAATAATTTTAATAAATCGTATTCTCCTCTATAAGAGAGTTCAATATTAAACAACCTTAAATGTCATAGTATCTAAGGCCGCTATTCCACTGACGTTTTGCGAGCATTGACGTTTCCCCGACGTCAACGCTGCGCAGACGCGACGTTAACGTCGCAGGTCTCTAATGGCAAAAGTTGACATTACGATTCCGCAACGTTAACGTCGCGTCGAGTGGACGTTACTGTTGCGTTTTTTTAGGACCAGGTACAATCACGCCTTCCCGCTTTGTCTGTGTTTTTGTTTTATTTTCTTATTTATCTTAGCTCAAAGTTATAACAATCCTCTCTTCTGGTAACACTGTAACCCTGAAATTCGTGTCTAAATATTGTATGTCATTTTGAATCACTTCTAAAAGTTCATCAAATGTAGTCTTAGGCATTCGCAAATATTTATAAAATTCCGGTTCACTGTATTTAGTATGATTAGAGTAAACTGTGAAATATTCACTTTCTTGAAATCGATTGGCCCATAAATGATTTTTCCGAAATTGACGATGATACTTTCTTTTTCTTGTAAGTAATCTTCGCCGAAGTAGCAACGCCAACAATAGTGTTTCCTCGTCGGTATCTATTGTGTCTCTGATTGTACGCCTTAAATTGCAGCATGTGGGCGGCGACGTTAACGTTGCGTTGGGTGCAAGCGCAACGTTAACGTCGCGTCTGCGCAGCGTCGCCGCTGCGCAGACGTTGGACGAACGCCAACACTAGTAAAACGTCAGTGGGATAGCGGCCTAAGAATCGACAATATTTACATAATTCAATTTGTTAATTATATTGTATATTATTATATACTGTTAAATCTATGCAAAATTTAATTACAATCGTTTTAATTTTATAAATATATTTATTGAAATTTTATATTCGTTGATTACTTTCTATAAAATATTATTTATACATATGTGAGAGTAAATAAATATTATACACGTAGAATAGTTTATTGTAAAGTGTGAACAGGTCAATGACAATTTTTCTCCGACCTCCTTCTATATAAACGTAATAATACACTGTAACATGCCAAGTGACTGCTTACAGTCATCTTTTATTTATACATTTATTTAAGTACACGCCTGTGATACATTTCTGTTTTATTTATAAATTAAAACAAGACCTATTTATTTGAGCTATGGTTGCGGTCCTTCCGAATGGCCCGGCACGGAGAACAGCGCTCATTTTAATCGTACTTGTTATAAAATCTCAGCGCATTCAAGACGAGTCATTGATATTAAAAATACATTTTAATTACTTTGTGTCGCCGCCCGAGCACCCTTAGTCCGTAAAATATTTGCAATATAAAAATAACGTTTATTGGGTATCCTTAAAGATTTATTATTATAAATACGATTAAAATTTGGCAGTGTTCCGAGCCTATTTGAATGGACCTTAAGAAACACTTCATAATCGGTTACTGATCGAGCGGTCTCTACAGCCATAGCTATCATTTGTGAATCTTTGTCTAATGTAAGTGTATAATTTTATAGAAAGTAAAGATATCTTACGTTATGTTCATTTTTAATATTATTTTAATTCATCCCTGGTGCAATGAAACGGGTTGTCGTATAAATTGTTTCACAAATTGTAAATGAAAATGTATTAAAATTGCTCATAATAATTTAGCTGTATATTATTTGGGATAATATGTGCAAAATAGAGGCAGGCGGGAATGAAAAAAAACCATAACGCCCGTAATTGTAACAATAGCGCATGTGATACACATGTACATGTTGGTTACAAGATATATCTGACAATAATTCAACATGATCGTAAAATTTTGATTAACAATATAATTTGTGCCCGGTGCATGGCAATAGGCTTCACCACCTATTCCATAGTGGGACGTAAACGTAACTGGTGATACGTGGGAGTGTTCTACACTCTTCTGCCTACCTCTTCGGGGAT
>DWTO01001918.1:0-15035 GCA_018244755.1 Jemadia pseudognetus
GGACTGTCCAATAATATATCTGAAAAATACGTCTGAAGAACTTTAATTTAGCAGCCTGTTTCCCAGTTTTGCTACACAATATTAAATTCATGATTAGTGTCGCGAAGTTCATTTGATCTCAACGTCATAACTTCGTTTATATTTATTTTGTTCCAAAATATGACATTGCCCAAAATATTTGATAATACTCTTAATGAAAAAAGGATTCGGGGAACATGTAGGCGGAATATTAAAAGAAAAATAAAACCTTTCGCAGATTGGTTGTTAACAAATTTATTATAAAACTCTACACAACCGGAAAAGTTCAACGTTATATTATTTACAGTGCGAATAGTAATGAACATTTACAATAATAGGTACACCAATCACATACAGAGTAGTCTTTAAACTCTAAGCTGAGCCTCACGACGAACAACGTGCATTCTTGAGTGATAACAACAAGACGCTACTTGTGGCGGTTGCCTGTTTACTACATAACATTCAATATTTTTAATTGTAAAGTTAAGAAAATATACATTTTAGTTTTTGGAAAATGGACGTTATCTCTCAGTCTACGATAAGTACAAGGAATGGAAGGTTTATTATACGGCAGGCCCGACAATCGTGAAGGTCTAAGTAATGTCAAAAATTAATTTCACGAAACAGATGCCTGTACATAAATAAAACGTGTATACAACACGATTATCATAGATCTGACTAAAGGCGTGGAGTCTCTAGCCACTGCGTACGCTTTTCGAATTGGGCGGCGATTTTGGCGATGCGTTGTCATTATCAGATGGGGGTTCTGATCCTTTAACGGTGAATGTTACATAATATCTTTTGTTTCTATCCAGCCGTTCTGCCGGTAGTGCTATCAACTGTTTCTCAGATCCATGGGATACCTCTAAAGTAACGTGCGCTTTTCCGGAACCCGAAGGAGGTTTAGAGTTAATTTTGGGCAGAAAGCCTTTCGATTTTTTCGCCGCACCCGCTGTGCTAGGCTTCGGCATGGTGTGGTGATTCCATCTGTAAGGAACTGTCCGCTGGGGTCAGTCTAAGTCACGGGGAACAATCATGTCTATAAAAATTGATAGATACTTACTGTAAGCGGAACACGGAATACCAGTGTAGGCGTGCACGGCGTGGTAACAGCGGTGCGTCTTGCTTGTGCACAGACAGGGGTTGTCTGGAATGGCACTCATTTTGTACAGCTCGCTTTCACCGTAATCGAAATCCATCGGCTTCTCGGGCAGATTGTCTAGATGTTTTTTTCCGCTTTTTTGCAGTTTTCTTAAGCTTTCGTACAAAAATTTTTCAAAACTGCTAAATGAGAAATCTGGGCTGTTGTAGGGTCCCAATCCAACGTTAGCTAGGCTAGATTTATTATACTCGTCAATCGCTCTCTTGACCAAAACAGCCTCATTAGCTTTACTCGTTCGTATTTGTAGTCGCTTTAATTCTAATAGATGTTGAAATATCTTTCTTTCACAGTAATATCTAAAAAAATTAATTCATTAATTTAATTTTATATGTTATATAATTATAATTAGCAGCGAAATAAAAATTTTACAGTTTTAGAACCACGCATCTTTGTTTTTGTGTAATATATACACATTTTACACATACGAATAAAAGAAACGCAGGAATTTTTTAATAAAAATTACTTTTTTTATAGATAATTATTTATTAATACTACAATTACATAATATTAAATAACTTACCTCCTCATGTTCGTTTGAATACGTTGTGTGACAGATGTCATGTCTACAGCGTTTTTATCTCCCGGTTTTCGTACGGGAATTTTACTATCAGATTTACCTGAAAACCGTCCAGCAACGTTTCTTTGTTGATAATACGCATTAAGACGCGGGCTCGTGATACGACGTTGGACGGGTCGCGGGCTTGGTTCGAACCCCGAATCCATCAGTCCGCTAGATTCATAACCCCTCTCAGAATTTTCACTTTTTGAACGAATGGTTATCCGGCTCTTAGTTCTTCCTTTTTTTCTAAACCGTTTTCGACGACCATTCGCTTCGGAATGACTGTAATATATTTCATTGTCGCTCACACTGGGAACTCTACCAAGGGAGTTATCTCTGAAAAAGTTAGTTTCACCAATCGTATCTCCATTTCCTTCTACGGAACCCTCGTCTGTTCTACTGGGTTTTTTAAGAATTCCAGGTGAAACTTCATTTGTAGAAGCAACCTCTGACAATACTTTATAGCTCTCTGTTTCAAATATACTACTCTTACGACTGCTCGGCTGGCTGTCTTTTGAAATTTTTCGGAGACGTCTTGGTGACGGCTGCGATAGTGATAAATTAACATCTAAATCCTCGGATCCACTCTGCGAAATAGCTGGATGAACAGCATGGTCCTTCACAGCAACCTTATCATCGAAAATCGTAACAATTCCCTTATTTATGCTTTGCATATTCTCACTACTACTACCAATAGAAATGCCATATTCATTCCTTTTCTCTTCAAAATCTTGCGTTGCTTTATGAAGATCTCGCGGTTCTCCTTCAATAGAACTGTTACGTTCTATTAATTCAGAATGTTTTACTTCTTCACCCATTAAATGATCTGAAGCTATTTCTGAATCATTAATATCAATAATCTCGTCTTTCTTAGCAAATGATACACTAGGCAAAATATCTTTCAATGTGCCATGGTCATCAGAACTCAACCTTTTATCAACTAGAGACGTTTCACTCAATAAATCTTCAGGACCAGATAAAACTTGAAATGATCTTTTCCGAATTTGTTCAATGTCCTTAATTGGCGACGAACTTTTACTTTCTGTGCTAGCTTTCGTATTACTTTCTGTTTCATTATCTATACTTTGAGGTAAAGGTGTATCTAAGCTTTCTTGTTTTTCCCCAGACCCTTCTACACCAGAAGCTGGTTTTGAATCTTTTTTCATATCAGATTCCTGTATGCGCCTCGCATCAATTTCTGACTCACTTTTTTCATTTTTTGTATCCACAGTAGTATTAACATCAGTAATTTTAGTTTCGGAATTGGTATCTGCGTTAGAATTCTCAGCTGCATCTTTAATACTTATTTCATCAACAAGAGATTTTTCTGCATCAGATTTTATTTCTTGGTTTAAGTCTTTTTGAATTATATTTAGATTCGTAGCTTCAACAGAAACATTGTTTGATGAATCCACGGTTACCGTCAACTCGGAGCTACCATGTTGGCTTGATTCACGCTCCATGTGTATTTGCGCTTCGGTAACTACCATATTAGTTTTAACAGATAACGTATCTGTTTCAGTTTCACTGTGAGTTTTACTTTTTGTTGTCTGAATAACGTTATTATGTTCAGGATCTACAGATATTGAAGGTGTCATGCTAGAAGTATTAGCTACCACATCTTCATTAATTTCCTTCTTATCATTTTCTGTACTTTTGTACTTGATAATATTAACACTCTGCTTTTCGTCATCATGTTCGATGTGTATTGATGTTTTTTTTCCTCTTCGTTTAGTATTTCGTCTATCACTGGATTCTGAACTACTACTACTTTCACTAGTAGTACTATATCTTCGTTTTCCACGTTTCCTACGTCGCTTATATTTTTTTCTTTCCACATGTTGTAATGAATCTGAAGAACTTTCTGAACTTGATCGATATCGTCTATCATTTTTTGCACTATGCTTGCTACGACGCGAGGGTTCACTTTTAGACCTAGGTTTTTTATGTTTTGCAAATTTTCTGTTTTTACGTCTATGAGAGCTTTCCCTACTACGTTTTTCAATTTCAGTATCATAGCCATCACTAAAACTCTTTTGTTTTTCAATTACTTTTTTCCTTTTGTCATAATATTTAGAAGGACGCCTGTCTTCAGATCTTTTTCTATTTTTTTGGCGTTCTTCTGAAAAATTACTATCACTATCAAAATCATTATCAGAGTCTTTAAAGTGTCGTCTTTCTTGAATTGGACTGGAAAGTTCAATAACTTCACGTTTTTCTATTCTTATTCGATCACGAACATCAATTTTAGTACTTGTCACTTTTCTCGTCGGTAATGATGTAATTGGCGCTTCATCAATTACAATTTGAGTATTCGAAAGTTTCGATGCAGGCAGACCACCATGCATTTGTATATATTTAGCAGTAGAACGGTGACCACGTGTCGTAGCACAATCAAGGGGTGTCAAAGGTTCGTTTTTTGAAGACCGCGCCACAGGATTAACCTCAGCTCCTCGATCTAATAATAGACGACATAGGTCGGCGTTATCTGTAGCGGCGGCAATGTGCAAAGGTGTACGACCCTCATGATTAGTTGCGTTCACTTGAGAAGGCCTTCCATCTAAAAGCCATTTTACTAATTCTCTGCGTCCTGAAGCCACGGCTTCGTGTAAAGGTAAATCGCCTTTTGAATTGCGTAACCATAAATTGGCCCCCCGAGCTCCTGAAATATTATAAAATTTATTTTTAGAAACTAATATTTGCTGCGATTACGTCGCGTACTCGTTTTGTACTGTTTTTAACTCATAAACTGGTATAAAATAACCTGACCAAGAATTCTAACTGTTTCGATTTGTCCCTTTGCAGCAGCTGTATGTGCAGGGCTTCTGCCTCGACGATCTTGCCGATGCGCGTCAGCTCCGTGCACTAACAATGCCGATGTAGCATCAGCATGACCCAGAGCCGCTGCATAATGTAAAGGTGTGCAACCATGTGAATCTGCCACATCGACCCGGGCCCCACAAAGACCCACTAGTGTTTCAAGTGCTTCGGTATGGCCTCTAGCTGCTGCGCAGTGTAGTGCTGTGAGACCATCTCTGTATACAAAATTACACAATTACACTATTTATTGGCTTCAGTTAGTTACTTATGTAAAAAAGTGTCCAGTCTTATAATAACAATACGAATTTTAGTTTCATCCACGGCGATTTTCAAATGACATATCATGTTATTGTGGTGTACACACCTATCAGCGTCGTCCACTCTAGCACCCGCTTGGTGCAGGGCCAGCACGGCAGCAGCGGAGCCCGCAGACGCGGCCCATAAAAGGGGCGTGCGGCCGTCCGCATCACGTACGTCTACGCGCGCGTCACCTTCTTTCACGAGGGCACGCAGTACTTCCAACGCTGCTCCTCGACTCTATCAACAGTTACATCAAGATAAGCTTAAGTTCGCTAGAAACTTTCTCTTATTTTGTACAAGTATTGCAATCTGAGCAAAAATACAAGAAAATGTCACCTGATGATCAGTGGCAGCCGGCGCTCCGCACATCTGCGCGGCGTAGTGCAGCGGGTAGCCGCCGTGCTGGTCGGGCGTGGCCGCGTCCGCACCGGCCGCCAGGACGGCGCGCAGCGCGCCCACCTCGCCGCATACTGGTTATGTGATATAATATTATTGCAACTATATAAGTATGATACGTTCTATCTGAAAGTAGATGCCTGGAATGGTCGAAAATACTTTATTTACAAAATGACTTATAGATAAATTATTGTCAGAATTGTAGTAACTTATATGTATCATATACCAATTTTACATTCATTTATCGTTAAACAGACATGCCACGTTTATTTTTCCTGTTGTTAATGGAAATCAGCCATAGTAAGCAATGCATCGAAATGCCTCGCTAATGTTAATGGGATAAAGTAACCCGCTAGTTTGACGGCATGATGTATACTTTAGAAAAGTATTACTGCAAAACATTTGAACACTGTGCACTTAAGAGTACCAATAAAATAAAACTATTGAAATGAATATAAAATAATTAAAAAGGTATTATAAATAAAATTATGTCATTAATATACTAATATACAATAGATATCTATGTACAATAGCAGCGGGCTGATAACATCGTGGTTTCCGCTCAAACTTAGTCGTCAGGAGCGACCTTCACCGTCCTAACTCTTTACAAATGTTGGGTTACAGATATGCGCCGTTCGTGAGTTCAAGGGCTTGGCCCGGCTTAGTAATTGACCAGACCGGACGGACACCTCCCCGCCTCCACCTGAACCAACCGCTGTTGCCCACCCACAGCATTAATCATATTGCGGCATTTTGCCTTATGAGTAGGTACTGTGTATGGCTTTCAGAAATATGATTAATGTATTCGCATTCCAATACGGTTCCTGTCGCGACTATTTTGTATGAAACTTTGGAAATAATAGTATCTACAATAATAAAACAATGCTTTCCGATATCCGACGCCGGAGGATTGTTTTGTCACGATAAAGGGATTGTTGAGCAGACAGCCGGTACGTAGCATGGTAGACATAAATTGAGTTCGAAATATACTTGCTAATGTGTTTAATTCATACAACCAACAAGTCCCCGGCAGACACATGGGTATTAATGTGGCTCGGTAGATAGATGGCGGTTGATTGGCACGAAAGAGTGCGGGGAACTAATCGGTAGCGTGCCGGCGCGTCGGAGCGCGCGATGCGGCGATAGCTGCCCGCGAGCGACGGCCGCGGAGTGACACCGCAGATAACGACTCACTCCGCCAACTGCTCTAATGATGATCCCTTATAGCGCCGGGGCACTCGCCCAGTTATACCAAACTAACCAGTCAAATATTCTTTTATTTGTATAACGGCAAGGCTGTTTCGAAATTTGTACTTCACTATTATCTTAATTTCATGATGTGTCTTTTTAAACAAGAAATAATAATTTCGCACATAACTTAAAATTATAGAATTTTACCTAAATTCGTTCACATATTGCACTCGGTGACATACAGAGATATCCGCGATTTTCCTTCGTCATTTATTATACATTGGTTGTATTAATTAAACGAAAACGTTTTATTTTACCCCACAAGCAATACTACCTCTTTCATCTAACATAACGTCACGTAACATCACGCCTGTAATCACCGAAGAGACAGGCAGAAGAGTGTAGTACACTCCCACGTTTCACCAGTTACCAGTGGCGTGGTGTGGGATTCGGCCGCTCGGAGCGGAAGAAAATGTTGCCGCCCCCTTAAAAGTTCTATGTCGTGCCTGGTGAGAATGTCGACGAACAAAAAAAAGAAAACGTTGTCGCCTCGTTTACAGTTTATAATTCCACATTATACATATTATGTTTATCCTTCGGAGAATGTCGACGAGCGAGAAAAAAAGAAAAACGTTGTCGCATCGCCGAAAGTTAATATGTTATCCTTCGGAGGATGTCGACGAACAAAAAAAACTGCCGCCCTTGAACAACCCTTTTGCCGCCCCCTGAAAGTGCCGCCCGGGGCGCGCCGCCCCTGAACGCTATGCCACTGACAGTTACGTTTATATTCCATTATGGAATACGTGGTGGTATTGCCATACAACGAGCACATGTCCAGACTTTGAGCCACTACTACAAATTTAAGTTAGAAAAATCGAATAGTACCCGATCCTGGATATGAACCCAGGACTTCCCGATCGGCAGTCGCGCTTGCGACAAAACCTACCGACGAGGACTGCCTCTTTTAAAAATGTTATAATAATTCTAATGCAGTGCAGTTACAAGTGCTTAATATGCTTGAAAATTTGTTAAAAAGTACTTGACATAACTAGTCGAACTATTTTAGGAACATTTAACTAACCTGTAGCCCAGTGGACAACGGTGTGATGCTCATCGTCTTGCGCGTTAACGTCAGCGCCGGAAGACAGGAGGGTTTGCACGAGTGGCACGTTCCCGTGCACGACGGCCAGGTGCAGCGGGGTGAGCCCGTCCGCGTCTCGTGCGTCGGCCAGCGCGGGCGCGGCCATGAGCACGCGGTCCGCGCACGCCGCCCGCGCCGCCTGCCCGCCGCCCGCGCCGCTCGACGCGCAGTAGTGCAGCGCACAGCGCAGCCCCCGGTCGCGCACTCGCACCGACGCCGGCTGCCGGGAAACACCAGCTACATGTCGCTAGACACCTTAAAATATCTCACCAAAGTAAAAACGGTCAATGACTAGATGACTACCCACTCACTTATTTTGCAGTTCAATCTAATTATATAATATTTAATAGCTTTAAAATCGGCACCTTCAGTGTAGGTATCTATCACAACCGAGCCCCGCGCCTCGTACTTGTTACACATTTTATTAGTCCCACAAACCACATATTCCGATTCTCCAAACTCGTCAAATAGTAACAGAGTTACCCGCAAGGTTCTCCAGGCTTTGCAGAAACATTGTATTGGTATTCATTTACTTCTGCAATACAATGTTAGCATTATCGTACTATAATGGAATTCATTAAGTTCAATGTTATTCTTGTACTTTGAGAGGACTGTGACTAAGTGAAGAATTGCCGATAGACAAATTGAAGATGACTTGTAGTACTCTTGAGTATTGCTTAGAAAAACCTCCATGTACCTTCCTGTTAATTATATAGGTAGGTACACATTAATTCATTAAAATAGACAATAAAGTAATCGTAGGAAATGTTTTGTGTTTATTTGTGGTGACTATTTGTAGCGGCAGTTTCTAAGTTTTGGCTTCCTATAAATATTTCTTTAGGTAATATTTCCATCAACCCTTTTTTCGTTCTACAATTGCACACGAGTCTCTTAGAAGTTGAGTAGATGAAAACTCTTAGAGGTCGAGGTACCCTCAAGATGTCTTCATTCGCGATATTTCGATTATTAAAACGCAGAAAACTATTAAAAGCAGGAGGTGCGTGCAGGATTTCAATACGACTTCTAGATTTCATAATTTAAATCTGAACTTGGCTATATACTATTAATCAGATGTCACCGGCTAATCTGTAATAAAACTGAAAAACCATTAGCACCTTTGCTTCACGACAATATTATAATTATGTAAGAAAATTATATAGCGAACATTCAGTAAATGAAAGTAACATGACATTAAAACATCAAAACTGTTTGTTAATGGTGTTGACCGTCTTGAAATACCACTGCCAGGCTTTTTAACGTTCGTTGATTGATTTTCATTGTTTACCCGCTCGGCGATCTCGCCACTACCGCTCATGCATTTCCTTGAAAGCGTGGAACGCGATAAGTTCTATTTTCTCACGCTAACTTCACCCATAGCTACTTAAAGTTTTCACTATAATTGGTTGTAACATTACATTATTTGTTATAGCAATACAATAGTTCATGATTATATTGTATGTAATAGTCGTATTAATGTACTGAGAGTTTCGTAAGTTGCTACCTACGTATCTGCTCCTCAATGTTGTTGATTTTTTGACGTAACTTACAATTGCAAAAATATTGACTGAATCGTTTTAGCGCAGTTTCACGGGCTGTGTATAAGGCGACGGCGGGCCTCTTCGTGCTACTTCGCGTGCTCCAACAAACATTTGAAAAATGCCTTCCATTTCATATTTACACATTGTTAATTATTTATATGTTATTTAATAATAATCATATTTATACTAAGCTGGCAGAACGTCTTTAATATGTGAATGGCCTACCTTTCATTGTAGTCTATATTATAATTATGCTAACAATTTTGGAGGTTAACTTATTTAATGATTGAATAGAACAGTGAATCGCATTTTATTTAGTGCGAGAATTGTGATGGTTATTCGAAAACAGTGCGATGAAACAATTTAAATCGTCAGTAAAGCGTTGTGTATCGTAAATAATTTTATTCATCGAAGCGAATCAACTCACGTCCTTATTGAGTGAATCGACGACCCCTTTGTAGTCGGCCTGTTGACAAGCGTACATGAGCGGCGTGCAGCCCTGGGGGAGAGGGACGGTCACGTCGCCCTTTCTCGAGCCGTCCGCTTTTTCACGTTTGATCTTACTACTCTTGTCCAAAAGGTCTCCTTTTCGCCGATCTTTAGGTTTCTTTAAGATACTGGGGATGGGCTCCCCCCGGCCGCTACCTGCGCGCTTGTCCATAACAAGTGTGAGGTTAGATCGCCGTATGTGCCATGTGTGGGTGTCGTGTGGTGAGCGAGGCGCTGCTGGGGCGAGCGGCCGCGGAGGGCGCGAGGCTCCGACTGACCGCGAGTCGCCGCGCTCCGAGCCGCGCGCTGCCCGCTCGGACCGCGGCGGCGCTGGGCGGCGCTGGGCGGCACGCAACGCCCAGCGCCTTATCTAACTTATAGCACTAAACCAGGTCAGCGTCTCGCGAAGGCTCTGCTCCCCTAATGTATTACAAAGCACGTGATCGACACTATTCCCAATTGGCACCAATTATTATAACACATACACAGCTTTACAAGTAAGAATGTAAGTCGCCAGAGATGAATCCATTATTGTCAAGGAAGGAAAAGTAGTTAATATATAATGTACATTCATTGAACAAAATCTATATCTATAGATATAGAAATTTCTATAGTATCTCTTTCATATAATCAAATTGGTCCAAAAATCGTCGTAACAATCGAAAAATACTGAAACATCAAATAGTATACTGACAAGCGAATAGAAACGAGAGCAGTAGCTAAAGAGAGTAACGATGGTCAAGTACACTTCTCTTTCATTTCATACATACATAATATACCTGTACTGCCTCGTTGGTCGTGTTGGTGATAAGTGCGACTGCCGATCAGGAGGTCCTGGGTTCAATTCCTGGGTCGGGCACTATAGAATTTTTACAATTTAGATTTTCTAGTAGTGGCTCGGAGTCTGGATTTGTGCCCCGTGCATGGCAATAGGCTAGCCACCTATTCCATAGTAGGACATAAACGTAACTGGTGTAAAGTGGGAGTGTTCTACACTCCTCTGCCTACTTCTTCGGGGATAACACGCGTGATGTTACGTTAATAATATATTTGTATATGTCGTATCAATCAAGTACAAATCGCAGTAGGTAGCTACTCGCGTGTCTGTGCCGTCCCCGCCGGTAACTTGCAGCCGCTCAAGCGTCTCCTCTCCATTACTTACTAGGTGATCGTAAATCTTGAGTTTTAGACGAACTTTTTTACTTATACGATACGATACGATATTGTGTGCCGTCGTTGGACCATATTGTATATATTGTATAGCTTGTCCGGAAGTGAAACCTGTCGATAGTATTAATCTCGTTCTATAAGTAAACTAATCCTTCTGATTCCGAGAGGAGACCCGTGTTGGACAATGGAAAGAAAAAGTTGATAATGATGATGTTAAATAAGTATTTAGTGTACTGTCTTGCTGCTTTCGGTCCCCAAAATAATGATAAAATCGTCAATAATTAATTTAACCGTCAAGAACTCCGTCACCGCGAAGGTCTCGACAAGTCATATTAGTGACCTTAGTGATAGTGTGTACGCCAAGGTTAGCCAAGTTTGATTGTGAGTGGAAGTTTTCTGGAGCAGCTATTACAGTTATTAGGCAGCCATTATGTAGTAAGAAGGCTACTGCTTGAGGAGTTATCGTGCGTGACGTCAGCGCGGCGCGCCCCGCCGCCACCCCGATGGTAATCACCCTTCGTGACTTACGACTACACTTACAGAAGTATTCGCGCAGTTCCTCTACGGTCTCTACGGACGAGAAGCTTAGTCGACACCAGTAGTACAGGCGACATCTGTGCCTGTTCAACAAAGTAACTCATTTAGATTGAATTAGTGCAAAGTTTTCAATAGGTATCATTACCGAATATAAAAAAAATACTACTCTTTTTCCTAATTTTTTTATACTTACGTGTATAATTTATTTTTCCTTAATCTATACTGATCATAAAGCTGACCAATCGATGTAAGTATGTACATAGAAGATATTTTTAATAAATTATTGTTAATAAAGGTTAATAAATTCAATTCAATTCAATTAAAGGTTAATAAATTCAAAATACGGTAATTTAAAAAATAATGTCAATCTTAAATTGGAAAAAGAATACTGTTCCGTTGATCGGGTTGAATAGTTGATAAATTTATGATGATTGAAAGTTTTTATAAACACAAAGTTTAAAAATGGATAATCTCGTAGATTTAGACTTAAAATATAAGTTTGTGTTATAAGTTGAGTTGAGTTGACATAAATATGGCCGAGCGTATCAAATAGGATTCGTCTTAGGCTGGACGTTGTGTTGTGGGATCGGGTGCGGTCAGGCCTGTATAAACAAAATTAGGAACAACTTGGCTGAAATCTACGTGAAAGGAATCGCGGCCAACAGGTCTTATTTAATATGCTTAATACAAACTGCAGAAACGTATCAATCCCTAGTAATTCCTCTATAATTTCTTTCGTCACGCCTAATTCCCCTGAGGTGTACCTAAATGCTACATTCCTATGCAGGAATGTAGTACAATGATACGTTTCACCAATAAGGTACCTATGTCATATGTTCCATCGCAGAATAGGTGGTAATCCTATTGCCATATTCTGAGCACAAATCCAGCTGTGCTGAGACTGGGAATTACAAGTTAGAAAAATTCAATCCAAGCTAGGTGTGTTGATAAACAGTCGCGTACGCAAGGATCCAGTTAATTATTGATTTCCTTCATTTCGACAGAAACTTTAAAAACACTTATTATTACTTTTAAAGAACTCATATATAAACATAACTCATGCAAGTTGTAAGTATCGTTTGACAGTAAACGCAATGGGCTTGAAAGGTAAAATAAGTAAAATATTTTTAATTTCCTCGAGCAACGACATAGTGGCGCGGGCGACCCACTGCCCTCTATTTGCTTCGGAAATAAACAATCAAAGTGAATTCGAATGTTTTGTTCTATTATTTCTTTCCGACCCTTTTATCGTTCCAATGTTGGAACACGGGTCTCCACTCGGAATGAGGGGGTTATTTTAATTTTAACAATTGGGTATTTACGTGCTAAAATATTGATTGTACCTATACCATTCGGGGTTTCGACAACTTTTTATTTATAGCATAATTTGACTTACTTATTTGAAAATATTCTGAATTTGAATGTTTATATTCAATGTTCGAAGCCAGGGATTTCATAAATTTCAGGCAAAGTAATTAATGCGTGGTAATCAAAAAAAATATTAGTGTACGTTTTTATTAAATAAAGATCTGCCGATAAAAGGACATTTACTTTGACCTTGTTTTACTGTGGTCCCTAAAAAAACTTGTTTCGTTTCGCCGTCATAAATTATGTCATATTTTAAGACGATGGCACAAATACAAAATTATTGATTTATCGATTTACAATAATCTGCTGTATTTATCGTATAATATAAGGCATTTGAGACAATGGTCTGTGTGTTTGGTCGTGTTGGTTGCAAGTGCGACTGTCGATCGGGAGGCCCCGGGTTCGATTCCCGGGTCGAACACTACAAAATTTTCTAATTTAGATTTTCTAATAGTGTTTCGGAGTCAGGTTTTGTGCCCAGTGCATGGCAATAGGCTCACCATCTATTCCATACTGGGACGTAAACTTAATTGGTGAAACGTGGGAGTGTTCTACATTCCTCTGCCTACCTCTTCGGGGATTACAGGCGTGAAGTTACGTACGTGCCGTACGTACGTAAACTAAGTTCTACCTGTTTTCTGTAAATGATACCTTTGGTTGAATCTAAACATGTTGCTGCTAGGCAGGCCTCCCTCTAACTCTTCTTCATAAGAAGTAAAAAGTAAAAGTAGGAGTAAAAAAAACATTTCATAATTTAAATTATATTTGAGGACATCAGGTATTTTAAAACAAAAGGGATTTGATGAAAAATTATATTTAAGTACGGTCACCTAATAGAATTTTAGTTATTAGATAATTAAATTAAATTAGATAACTCAAATAGAGAAATTAGATAGCCTATGGATTCTGTATAAATCCTTCGAACCGACAGAAATATCCCACAATTATTCTTTGATGTTTCATATCCAGACGGCCAATCTGAGGAACGCCTTGCCTGAATCTCTGTTTCCGACACATGTAACCTAGGGCTCTTCAAAGCAAGGGCCAATAGACTTTTCCTAGCCAAGCATGTTTCATCTTAGGACGCCTCTGCGCGCAACATCAGGCGGGATTGCCGTCGAACGCTAACGTAGCACATATTAAAAAAAAAGAATATTCCATAGCCTTATTCAATAAATACTTAAATAAATGTAGTACAGCAAGTACGTTAATACGTACGTTGAACAGCGGCCGGCGGCGCGCCATTAGCTCACCGTAGCGTTCAGTAACGAAGCAATTTGTTACAGCCATCGATAAGATTTTAACACACGTCCCTCGATCCGAACATGGGTGGAACATGTGAGGTAATTATATTAACTATAAATTAAATGAAATTATAAGCGAACTAGGCCGTGAGCCGACCCAGTTCCCGGCTCACGATATTTGCCTAAACGCCGTGTGCAGTCTGCCAACATGCTGACGTGGAAATAGAAAACAGAATGCGTAACCATGTTAGCAGATTCTTACAATCCAGTGGAAGTAATTATTAGTACTAGTAAGCATTATACAAATGCTAACTTTATAAAATTGTTACCTTAATTTTATAAACCAGCTTGGCACATTTACCAACTTCTTTTCGGGAACATTGTAATACATGAGATTTTTTATAAGAAAATAACTATAAAACGACCTGTCTCTATTCAATTAAAATTCATCATCATCACTGGCCTATAGCAGTCCCCTGCTGGTTGTGGGCCGCCCTCGAGGGGTCATGACTTTAATCCCCACGCTGGACACGCGGCTTGCGGATCGCAGAGCGCAGCCTCCCGCAGCCTGCACCGCCGCCCATAGACTGCCGAGGCACGGAGCTGTCCTGCACAGGCTGCGTCATATCGCGGTCTGCCAGCGTCGGTGGTGCCACCATATATTCTTACTCCACCCTGACACGGGCGGTTAGAATTATTCAACGAATAATCAAGCAGTATCCGTTTACTTGAACACACTTTTTCCCCTGGGCCCTCTACTCGGAGCCGGTGGCCAGCGGTGGACGAATGTGGGTCAGCGATCAATCGCGATAGTCAAAGCTCGCCCGTTTGCCATTATATGGAAATGAACCGATCGGCCGGCGGTGCCAGTTGCCACCTGCCCCACATCTCACTCGACGTACGGCAGCCGAGCCAGCCGAGCCAGCCGAGGCGAGGCCCCGCTTTTAATCTCTAACCTACATTTGTTTGCTAACAAAAATGCGACGTAATATAAACGCAGCTACACTTCGTTAATTTACCAATCGTTTGTCTCAGACGTCGCCGTTGCGTGTTTCACAGTTTAGAGAAAAACTTTTGTAATGCAATATATCCTAGAAAAATC
>DWTO01001919.1:0-15033 GCA_018244755.1 Jemadia pseudognetus
GACGGCCTACTACCTCACGAAGGTGCTCGCGGCGGAGTCCAGGGGACTACTCTAGACCTTGTCCTCATTATTAATCATTATTAAAGGTTGTAAGTGTTCCTTGATACAGGCCATGTCGTTCTGTATCAAAATAACGTAACTTCACACCTGTAATCCCCGAAGAGGTAGGCAGAGGAATGCTGAACACTCCCACGTTTCACCGGTTACGTTTACGTCCCACTATGGCATATGTGGTGAGCCTATTGCTATGCATCGGGCACATATTCAGACTCCGAACCACTATTAGAAGATCTAAATTAGAAATTTTTGTAGTATCCGACCCGGGAATTGAACCCGGGACCACCCGTTCGGCAGTCTTGAGGAAAAAGATATGAATATTTCATCACATGTTGTGTTTTATTTTTATGTGTGTCTGTAATAATGGTAGAACTTTTGTAAGCTCATAAATTTAAGTATTTGTATGTGGTATTCTTAATATTTTAGCCATTTGTTCACAAAAATGATAACTTATTTAATTGATTTCAGGGTTGGGCCGGTTTGGTGGTGATGGTGGAAAACCGTCACACGGACAAATGGATTCATGTCAAGTGTGATTGTCAGGAGAGTTACAATGTGGTCTCCACTCGGGGAGAGTTGAAGACTATCGATTCTGTGCCTCCGTTGCATAGGTTCGTATGCATATTGAAGTATAAAATATATGTAAATAGGTCAGCACTGTCTTTATTCGATTTGAACGTTCATTCATATATTGATACACGTGATAATTTTTTTATTTTGATTTATGTTGTATGTGTGTGCGTGCACCGTGTGCGGTGGTAACGTGCGCACTGCCGTGTACTGTACGGGCGCTCGTCGCGCGGCGCAGGCAGGTGATCATCGTGCTGACGCAGCTGGAGGGCAGCGGCGGCTTCTCCATCGCGCACCGCCTCACGCACCGGCTGGCGGGCGCCGCGCGCCTGCACGACTGGGCGCCGCGCGCCGAGCGCGAGCCGCGCCACCGCCCGCCGCTGGCGCGCCGCCTGGCCGGCCTGCACGCGCCGCGCCTCATCACCTAGCCGCCACTGCGACGATGATTCGGGCCGACGCGCGATTGTCCGGTAGATGGCGCTTTTATTGATTATTGAAAAAAGACCTCCATACAAACTAGCAATTGCCTTTCGGATTATGAATCACGATGAATGTGATATTATACATATGAATGTAACGAATTACACGTTCATTATACATTTATATGTAAAAGTATTGATTTAATTTTTCCTTTGCAAATCAATCCGACACCCGGTGATCGGGTAGGAGTCATATCATGCGTTTAAAATATAATTATATGTACAGACATTATTACAAGACGATCAGAATTTTTATTGCATTCTCGGCTATTTTTAACATTGTAAAATTATTTTATTTTGTTATATTCAGTTCATCAGACATTTACCGATATCATGAAACTTAATTTATTACAATTGCCCGATACAAATGGACATTTTAATAGGAAAATAATGATAATTCAATTTGGCCCGATCATATTTCTGAGGCTCAACTACAAATGCATCGACACTCCCGCAGTATCTAATGTCTGGTGTTGACTTTATCACATCCTAATGGTCGGACAGGCGGGTTAAGCCATTCATTCAATATAACCCACAATGATGTAGCAGTAATCTGAAGCAAATCTATGATCCTATTTGGACATTGGTTACAGTTGGGCACGGTCAGTTTTTACCATGTAAAGTTTGTGTGAACAGAATCAAATTAAATTGAACAGTGACTGAATTCTATAAGAGAAAAGCGAAGATTTTCTAAAGTTTACATTTAAATTTTTTCCCTTCATCGATTGTGTACAAAATGACAATTTGAAACCGATAAGTGAGATGACTCTAATGATATTAATGTATAATATATTGCGTGTAAAAATTTAACTTATTATAAGAGCTATATGGTTCAGTATGATATGGTAGAATTCTAGATTGTAGTGAATCTTATTTATAGCGTGTTAAGGTTCAATGTCGAACTGATACTAGATTTTATTCCTTTTATAAATCGACACTGGCGTAGTATAGTAGTTGATGGATCGCTCGTTGTGTAGCTTATGTTTATATACTTAAGGTTTGAAATGCAATAACAATCAAAAACTTACCTGAAACAATGTATCAAAGTCAATAAATTATTAAACGAAATCGAGAGTTACTATGAAACGATGAAGTTACAATTTGACATAACAAGGAACGTTTATAATCTTGTAGAACTAAGATTGCGTTTGTAAATGTTGACAATCATATTGATGATGATAATCATGATGATGGTGATGATGAACATCGCTGACCTAAAACCGGTTGACGTATAAACAGATTTGTAAACGAATCTGTCCATTTGTACCGGTGGTCCGTGTTGAGAATCTGCATGTTTATAAACGCACCCATAAACACGTCGCTCGCGCGAAGTCGTTTTACGATAAACTGTAACAATATTCTGTCAATAATTTATAATAGTGAGATTTAATGTGTGATATGTGACATGATAATCCGTTGGTAGTCGTTTTGATGTGAGAATTTTTTGATACTTTATTAATTGTATTCGTTAATTAACATTTGATATCTTGCCATTCAGTGTGACGGTCAATACTAGGCTTAGAGTGCTTTTTTTACAATGACGTATCTTTATATTGACTTAGTTATATTTTGATAAGGTTTTGTTAATGTCATTTGTATTTTGGAACTGTTTCTCCGACGATTACATACGAGTGTAGGGAGAAGATTGTTTCCATTAGAAATCCGTCGGAATTTTCGTTCTTGTCGACGTATCGAAAAGGGTAGGATGCCGACGTTGGAAGGTCTGCGGTTCTGTAATCATGGTGATGGTAATATTGTTCGTTGCTTGCACGTCATAAAAACGCATATGCAATAAGTATTAATTTTACTATTCAAACGATTTGTTTAGAAAACAGAAGCGTTAAAATTTGTTAACGATCTTAGAAATGGACGAGGATTTCTTACGCGTGGGTGCACAGACGATATTATTGTGTAATATTAGGCTCGATACACACAGTTTTGTAAACTCTGTACACACTCAAATGACTCAAATGACAGGTAATGTCAGCCGTTGTATGAACAGTCCTAGCCGACGCCTGGTTCACAAGTTCACAAGTTCACTTATGACTCTACAAACAAGAACTCTTGTCTAGAAAGTGCCTATTCACTCTTGTCAAGAACAGTTCCAGGTCGCACAAAGCCTGGACGTGTTTTTGCTAAGCCGGCGGTCACACGCCGTTGGGACGAGGCGAGGCGACATTGAAAATGAATTCTGAATTCGTCCAAGGAGTGTAATAAAAAACACGCACAATAATTGCTCTACTATAAAATGCATAATGTCTATGTTTGTTCGTATGTATGTATGTACGTACTGTTGCCTGTGGCTTGCTTTAAACCGATCTAGAGATCGGACCGTGTAATCGATATATGTAAATAGTATGACTGTCAGTCGAAAAATGAGCCTCTCAGTGAAATTCAATCCATCAGCCTTTGGACATCCACTGTTGGACATGGGCCTCCCCTGATCGGCGCCATACTTCCAGTTCCAGTTGTATCCCAGTGTCCTGTTCAGGTCGTCAAACCACCCGGTAGAGGAGGGCTATCAAACTCTGATCATTGAAATATTCACGTGTAGGTATATTTGTTTTATCTTTTTGTTTAATTTTCCTCCGCTTAATCTTTCAACTATTTTTTCCCTACAATCATTGGCAAAGTTAGATTTTATTGACAAATATGACCATATTAAAACTCTTAGTACAGCCTGTTTTACTGTTTCAAACGTAGATCATTAATATGAGATCTTAATTAATGATTAGGATCGTTGCATCGCGTGCACTGGTTGAACTGGACGTGGACGGATCAATTTTATTCATCATCATTAATATACCGTTATTATAACTCAGTAAATTTTTCATTCCGTAATTTTAATAATTAATTAGTGGAATATTATAAAAGGTGTTATAAATATCATATAAATAGAATTCGTAAAAACGTATTCAATTATGTGAAAATATTTAGACTACCATTTATGTGAAGTAAAAATCTGCGTGTGTTCCGAACATAGAGGTTATTTCAGTTAAAATATATTTCTATACTTGAAACATGGTAGAATTAAATTGTTCAGTTCCAATACAGTACATGCGATTTGTAAACGTCTGGTCAATAAAAGTATCAAATAATACTTTTTTGTTTTTATGAATCGCAAGCAACAAATTAAAAGTTAGAGAGTTGGTATGCTTACCCTTGCCTTGCTTTAATGTTTGCCCTTGCGCCTAAACGCAAGTGTACACTTCCGCTTGTGGTTATAAATAGTGACAAGTCGAAACTAATTTCCAAAGTACCCTCGTATTCTAATAGACATATTCGATATTTTCAAAAAGTTAATTATCATACCGCTGTAATATTTCGTAAGGCTTTTGTCACACTGGAGTCAAACTAAATTAGTTTTGAACCTTCACCACAACCACGACTGATTTAAATCAAATGAAAAAATAGCACTCTTGTTTCGTACGATTCAACGTAATCTGGATCGATCCGGTTTGAACCGGTTTGCGTGTGACAATCCCTGTTCGCGTGTGTGCGTGTTTTAGTTGGTTCTTGATCGTACAATTGTATCCTAGAATTTGTGGTACTCCCCGTAACAATAATAATAATAATGGTTCAATAAATTTATATAGAATATATAGACGCACCGAGTGTATTTTTGACAGAAATAGCGTAAGTCACGTCATCACGATATTTTATAGTAAGTAATGACAATGATTATTGCAATACATAATAATAGGTTAATAACTAGGTAATATATTCGCATATTTCTAACGTACTGTAGCGTAGAATAAGCAATATCATTTGTATAAATACATATGTTTAACACGTTTTCAAATACATGAATAACAACTTTATTGTAACTTGAAGCATTTATGTTCGTGTGTTAATAATTATTTAGCTGTCTTACCTATCTCGTTGGGATTTACAACTCGCAAAAAATAACTAGGCACCTCGCTATGATGACGCAATAACGAGGTATTGATACGTGGAAGGCGGAAGCGCTTTCCTCTTAAGTGCCAAGTCGATTTCTGCGGATTGTACAATTTACTTGTGCGGTATGATACAGCAACAATAAGCTCTAGTCTTTCGTGAAAAACAATAAGGTCTATTATCGCTCGTGTATTGCCTTACAGGATCCTAGCGTGTATCGTTAGATTATTTCGATGGTATATTTTTTTTCATAAGTGTTGTGAAGAATTGCGAGTAGACGGCGACGGGAGTAGATGAGGGAAGTGTGGACTTGTCGAAATGAAATGTTAGTGCAGTGTGGAGGTGTAGGTTGTGCGGATCGCGATAGATGTGAGAAACAATTATGATATGAGAAGAAATGAAATTCGGTAGAAGTGAGCAAAGTAATAATAATAATATCGAAATGAGCAGTAGGAGTTTGAACTTGATAAGCTTTTTCGTTACTGCTTTTTGTATTGAATGTTTGTTTAGTGTTTTATCATTCTAGGGGCTTGTAGACGTTTTTCGTTTTTTTCAAATTCGTTGTTGTTTTTGTGGGTGGCAAACATGCCCGTTTCGAGTGCAGATACGGGTTCTAATAATATACAATTAAGTAAACATATTTTTGTCAGCTTCTAATAGGTATGTTGAGTGCATATTTTATTTTTATATATGATTTCTTAAGAATAAGCTTATTAGTTGCATATCCGAAAATTCAGTTATATTATTAAACGTATAAAAAAGTATGTCGAGAAAGAATGCCAAGTGTGAAGTGTTAGATGAGTGTTTCACGAAATACTCCTAGTTAAGTCTCGATTACAATCAGTGTGGGTGTTGACGTGGCCGGTGCGGCGAGCGGGGGTAATGCGCTTGGTGTCGTATAGAGTTTCCTTTACCCGTGGTGTTCCTTATGTTGTGTGACTGTTGGCGTTTGGCTCGCCTAGGAAAGTTAACGGTAACATTTTAAAAGTCGAACTCGCGATCTCGACCGGACGGACGGGCGTGACTTTTGTTCTATCCGAAAACCGATTATGTAGAATGTCACGTTTTTAATTAAGCCTTATTATGTATGTTTCGAACTGAAACTGCGGGTGGTTCTGATCTTCATTCCAATACTCATTAAATTAATTAATATATCGATTTTTCTCGTTTATTAAATATTATTTTTTTATTAATTAATATTGGATTCGTATGAGTACTGTTCTTGCCATTATGTTGTGACAACGATTTTTTTTGTCAGTTATTAGTCAGGTCAGTGTGCGCGCGGCCTATGGTGAAAATGTTATGTGCAATAATGTAGTAGTAATTTAATGTGTAAATGTAAAATAGAATTTTTACAAGACAACCAAATTTTTATTATTCTTTGATAGCACAAAACAATTGTAACTGTAAGTTTTATATGCAATGTGGGTATTGAATTCAAATGTTATTCATGGAGAACAATAATGTTGTAGGTACATATCGCTGTTGAAACTGTAATTGTACAGTGCGCAAGTTGTGTGTAATCTTTATATTTTTATAATAATAAAGATCGCCGTATGAATACAAAAGGTGCGCTCCTCGGGTCTCTTAGGACAGGGGTATCAGAGACTAGATACTCTTCATAATACTTGGCGTGACGATAATATAATACACAGAAGTACATGATGTTAATAACAATATGATCGTTCTGTGGTCCACGTATATTTTAATTCGTGTAATCTATGAGCATTAAATATTACGAATGATATATTAATTTTTTTCTTGTTATACGTGTTTGCTGTGCTTGGACCATCCCAACGCTCTTCAGTTTTCAACGGGACTTAACTGATTCGAGTACATTAAAATTGACATAGAGTTTTGTGTTGCCAAGCAAAATATATCTACGTAGTAAAATGACGCTAGATATGGTAACTCTAATAGCTTGTTTTATTTCTTATCTTACGAATGTAAGTATTTGGGACAAAAACACTTTTGAATTCATTACACACATTGTACTAAGTTATAATGAACGAATAGAATGTAATGGTGGTAGTGATATCTATATTTAACACTTGATTATAACTCGCAGAACTTAACTAGGCACCTCGCTGCGATAACGCAATAGCAAGATACCGGCGGTTTTAAGGCGATAGCGGGAAGCAGAGTGAGGTGTGGGGAGGTCAGGCGCGTTTATCGCAAGTGCTAAGTTGATTTCTGCGCGTTGTAGACGTGTAACTCGTACTTTAATGTTAGCCAAACAAAATTGAACTTTAAACGCCTGTTGACAGAGGTGATAGTTGTGCTGCGAGCGCGGTGACGTCACGCACGCGTCCACGTGTATTGTACACACTGTACTTGCAATACTATAATATTAATATGTAAAAAGTTATTTATTCACTAAGCAGCGATGTTCATGATTGTAGCACGTGTACGAGTATTTTGAAATAATAATGTTTATTATTATTCTTACGTACCTATAATATTAATTGGTGAAAAAAATAATTTGTACCTACACAATGTAAACTTCGTAATAAATTAATGACAAAAAAATATGTACGACATTTGTTGAGCGATGTTTGTTGTTTTTTATTTTTGTGGCAATAGAATTTTTGTAAAAGTTTTCTTAATAGTTAGACGGACGTTCTCGTTACTGTCTGTGTGCTTAATGCTCTAAAGAAAAAAATTACAGAGGAACTTCTCTTCGCGAATTCGTTAAAGCTGGGTCTACACCAGGTTAACTGAGATGTGAAAGTGACAACGAATGAACAATCATTTAAATTATCTCATTTATATGCGTTTTGTTATTTGTTAGTTAAATGCTAATTTAGTGTCTAGCTTTGTTACCTTGGTTGGATGAGCTTTACTCCTTATTAATTACCTCTGTTTTCGTTTACTAATACACGTCAGTGACACGATGGTCAAATTGTAACAATAAGCAATATTCTGACATTTGTAAGACGTGGAAACTCACCAAATGTTGATTTAAGAAAAGAGGTGGGACTTAATCTAATTTCTGTATTTTTAACCCGTTTATTGTTATGTTAATAAGTGAGAGCAACGAGTAGACGACAGACAGTTTCGAATGAATGTAGGCGGTTTGAAGACCACATTAGTAAGTCCTGTGGGCGGGCGGCCCGGCGCTTGTTTATGTGTTAGTCGGTAAACGGATGCATGTCGTATTATGTAAGGATAAGGAATTAAATATTTAAAATTGACAGTTTGTGTTTTCTTTTCCGTACAGTGTGAACTCATCCTTATTTCAGTGGAGTACATGTCGACAGTATACTCGTATATATAAAGTTTGGTTTGTTGAATTGGAGCAAGTTTGTAGTTGATGCTATTTAAGGATATAATTTCTTTGGCTACTCAAGTCTAAAGGGGATAAGTATTTATCTGTTATAGAAGTGGCTAAAAGAAAGCAGGTTAAGCGACATGGAAAGAAGAACAGTTGTTAAACTGAAACAGTAACAAGTTGGACAGAGAGGCCACTTTAAATTCGTCATCATCAGCCTATTGCAACCACTACTACCTACCCGGGTTGTTGGCTGGCCCACGCTGGCCGCGCCTCGTACGATAAGGGTGTTGTGATGCAGGGGCATCCCGGCACTAGGTCGGGGAATGTATTCTTACTCTTGTTTTTATTTGACAAAAATATCAGCTTGTCTTTCATCCGTCTTACTAAAATTCGCGCTAGAGATAAATAATATGATAATTTATATTATTAAACTCTTCGTATAATATTGGTTGACAATGTTATTTTATATTATATTAAAATGAAATTTATTAAATTAAAATTATATTAATAATTTAATCCGCTGTGGGCCAAGGCTGATAAGATATCCACCACAGTTGTTCCCGTGTGTCTCGTTATTTGGGTGAATAAAATATAAATACAAGAGAACAGACTGATAATCTCGCGTCGGCTCATATTAACGCTAAATAACAAAGATTAATTAAAGCCGACTTTGTATCTACGTGAACTATACAATTCAACAAGAACAATATTAGCTAATAGACACACGTTGATGCAAAATTTGTTGATTAAATGAAAACGAATGGCATAATATAAAGTTTAATATATTTATCATTATTATGATTACGTCATATTGTCTGCATGCATCCTTATAAGTGCAGTGGATTGAGAACACAATACCTGATTAATCTAAGTAATCTAGTTAGTTAGCCGCAAAATAAATACTTAGGTATTATTTACTTTGATACATGCAGATATACAATAATAATACGGTCGCGAGTGTAATACAATTTCTTTAGATGTCATACGAATGCATTTGGAAAATATGACAAGTCAAGATATGAGTTAAGGGAATAAAAGTAACGTGCTCAGCGTGGACGCGGTCTCGGTGCAGCTGCACACGCGGCTCGGTAGCTAGCATAGTAATATGTATAACGTCTACAAGCAACGTCAGGTGTCGTGGGATATTTGCTGGACCCCTACACTTAAGGGTTAGGTCCTTAATGCGAACCGAGCATGGTGTTTGTTTGCTAATTTAAAAACAATTCAAAAATCATGATATGATTTTAAAATTAGTAAAAGATGCATTTAGTAACCTGTATAGTCAATAATTAATGGTTATTATTATATGATCATGTCTGGTCCTTACGGGGTAAGCAGAGATCACCTGATATGATCTGTTATTTTGTCACTTGGCTGTTCATTTCAGACACTGTCTGATGGGGAAGTCAAGTTTTCAAACCCGTCAGTTTCAGTCAGGTCTGTAATGATAGAGATATTCATCAAAACAATTAATTTCGAATGAACATTCAGTAGGTACTACGATAATAAGCCTATTTCTATATTCAGTATCTATTAAGGGTTAATGGAAGGTAGTTAAAAAATCGCGGAATTGTCGCCATACAATGCACAATTTCCCCGTTAAAATGAAATCCTTTGCTCATAATGAGATGGAAACCTAAGAGGCGCGATAATAGATCTTAGGTGGCAAGATGTGGCTTTATTTATAACGTTAATAGACGTAGAGATATTTGGCTATTTGTCGTTTTTTTCTTGCCGCATAGGGTGAGCTGGCGTGATGATTTGATAATAGTAATAATCCTAGTAATGATCCTATTATCCCAGAGCAAACCTTGTCTGCGTCAGCGTTACTATCATATCATGTCATATTATCTACTGTGGGTAGTACGTGCTTGCAATGTGGGAAGTTTTGTGATAGATAAATGTATTAGGGAAATCTTTCGCCTAGAGATCGAGAGACGAGCCTTACGCATAGAGTTAGTTATAACACCGTTAACGAAGCATTAATTTCAACAGATTCGAGTATGAAATTTTCAGTTTTTTTATAATTACCACTTCCAATAGATTTATATCTTCATTCACGGCAGCGAGGGAAGCGGCTAGCAGGCGTCACCGGAAATTACTGGTTGATGGCTGCGCCGTCTCAACGCTTCCGGTCTCAGAGTCTCAAGTCTGTACTTTTACATAACAATAACGTGAAATATTATAACAGGTGGGTATTTTACACATTAAAACTATGTAACACACATGAGGTAGAGATTCTACGCAAAATCTGCAATATCTAATATCGTATTAGGGTTATGTTGACGTTATATTGTTGATACATATCAACTGAGACATATCAGTACATATTGTAATGATGTAACATTTGATACGATATACGGAAGATAAGATGTACGCATAACCTACGCGAGACAAATTTCTCTACAACAGAACGAATCCTAAGAGACGTGGGAATACCTATGGATTCCCTTACTTATCCCTGGAGAGATTTTGTGGAGTGATATATAAATTATTTACAGGGATTATATAGAAATATAGTATAAATGTCAATATAGTATATATAAATGTTAAACGAAGCTTTTTATTATGTACACATACCAAAATGAAATTTATTACGCTTACACATCGTATATTTATTCTGGAATTAATGTATTTTATTCTTTTTCTTTCTATATGTGCATTTAATTTAGAAAACAGTCGGAGTCAGATCACCATTCTCTAAGGATGCTTCGGACACTGAGAGACAGTTGCTCTTTTTGTATGGTTGGATGGTTTTTCATCTCCATGTTCTGATACTATAAAGTACCATCATTGAATATTTTATCTCTCCGAGGTTGGGCATGAGTTCCTTTCCAAAATGAGATGGGTCTTAGTCTGCCACGCTGGCCAAGAGCGGGTTGCCAAACTTGGCACATCTTAGAGAACACTATGCATAATTCTAAAGTACGCAGGTCTTCCCACAATGATTTACAGCAAATGATATTTAACATCAAAACTAGTATGTACGCGTGAAACATAATTATACATTTCGAAGTACTCTACACAGAGTCACATCAAACCTGAACTTGTCGCAAAATGAGCATCACTTTCGAGAAAAATCAAATCTCCATACTTTATATACTAAATTTATCAAACCTGTTTATGCCTGTCACGTCAGCCCATTATCCCGAAGGAAATGTTTCAGTGTCGTGACATTGAATGTTTTATTTCTGCAAAGAGAATTGTAAAATGAATTTCACTCCTTCAGCTGAATATTTACACAAATACATATAGGTACGTATGTAGAGTTACGGTTAATATATTTCATGCAACTTAATATTGAGATATCGTATATTTACAATTATTACTGGCTAATTAGTTTATTTTATAAATGGTTAATTGTAAAAAATCGTTCTAAACACAGTTAATTCGAAAAATCGTAGTTCATTACGTTTGATCGTGGTAAATCTACGTTTAATAGTGGTAACTGCGACAAGAATAGGACACGAGACTGCTCGAGGTTCCGCAGACCTGGGTTGGTAGGTTAGGGGTGATATTTTTATTTTTCAAATTTACATATTTTTGTTACATAACATATGTCTTTGTCGAGTCTTTAAGGTTAAATTGATTTTTCTCTCTGAGTCGTGTGCTTTAAGGTTAAATGGCTGTAAGCTATTAAGATCTTTCTTATTCTTACCTTGGTCAGCGAATTCATGTTACTTAGCCAGTAGCTAGGCTGTAGTACCGTCCGTTCCCCCACCCGCCACCCAGGGGAGTCTCCCCTACACCATGAGACCCAGCGTGGGGAACAAATAGTAAGGAATAGATGAATTTAATATGTAATATTTATTGTACAACGTGTTTACGGGAGTCGGATCCCGTAACGAGTGATGTCTGCAGATAATAATTTCCTAGGGGAGCGCCCGGACCGCGCGCCACATGTACGTGTATCTCTAGTGTATTCCATTATAAATATCGTATTTGGTGCTCTTAACATTTAGACAACTCTCACTTTGTATTATTAAAATTAAAATACACCAAAAAAGAAACACTACAAAAAAAATTAATTTAGATTTTCTAGTAGTGGCTCGGAATATGGATTTGTACCCGGTGTACGGCTATAGGCTAACCCTATTACATAGTAGAACGCAATCACAGAGAAATCGACCAGTTTTTAACATGTCGATACCGCCTTACGATGTACATAATACGATGTAATTATTTACATAAGAGGATGTAATTATGTGGGCACTGAAATGTAATTACGTGGGTACCACGTATAATGTTATGTGTTTACATAAAAGCAGTTTGGAAAATTTATTTTATCCACGGGTAGATCGACGAATGCGAGCCCAACCGAAGCAATATTTACAAGTGACTGTTAATTCGAGAACCTCTTGAGGTCTTATTGGGTTTGACCCTTATAAATTACTATCGTAGGTACAGTTTATTCTCACCTACAATTTACATAGCGCATAGGCACCTTCATAGCAGCGGTCAGGAAGTCGCTAATCTGTTGTTGGCCTTACGTTGCTTTTGGGTCGTTCGATTGGACCGTTATATATATTTGAGACTCAAAAAATAACCCATAGAAATTTCAATAAGTAATTCCATAAGGTATAATAATTCCATACTTATATTTTACGTATCTACATATTAATCCATAGAATATAAAGTATGTTCATGTGTATATACGTATGTATATACATATCTAAGTATATAGTTCTTAATGCTCTTCGATAAAATTTTAAGAAATGTTTTGTGAGGTAAGTAGGTATTACCTACCTACCTAAAATAGGCGATTTTTTCGATCGCTTGTCAGGTGGTATCGTTTTCTACGGCTTTTTATTGTCAAGGGACACTATGATTATTGACTATCGTAATATAATAAAGTCTGTTGCTTAATAATCTGCGACACGGGAATAAAGAAACAGGATATTACCTCGTTCCTTTTCTTGTCACGTTTAAAAATATAATATATATTATCCGGTCATTCCTTAATATAATGAAATCTAATAATACAGGGGCGATATATACCGGTATAATTTGACATCGGATTTATCATATTACTGGCAACACCGTCGAACCGTCACCGACCATTATTATCTATACAGTCGCTATATAGGATAGATAAAAAATTCATATCGATGCGACCGAATTTACGACATTTATCAGTAATTTATGGAGGTACATCGAGGCTTTTTATTGCTGCTCTATAAATATTTAGAATGAGTCAGAAGCGCAAAATTACAATGATTTTTTGTAGCCTTTTTATTAAACATACTTTTTATAGCACCTTCGAGTGGTTAACGAGCTATTGATAAAATGAAATATTGTTTATGGTTTCAACGCGTTTGTTCTATTTTTATACAACTATTAAAGTGCCTCCACAAACTATATCGCTGTTTATTTAACCAACCTAATTTACGAATATCTTACTAATCGGTTAACCGGCTCAGTCTATGTCTAAGTCTAAGGACTTATGTACCTATGTACTATGGTTACAGTAAGCGTTCTAATAATTTTACAAATGTGGTAGTGTAATATCTTCGTCTTTTAAGTAACAATGGAATAATTTTAATCGATGTTACTTTTTTCGTAAATACAATTCGTAGACGGAGCAATAATCTAGGCTAGCTTTATATACAAACGTGTGGTTTTAAATTTTCGTAAAATGTAGGGTACAGGTATGAATCCAATAGCGTGTTCGAGCCACATGTGAGATATCAATAAAAATATATAGCGCTTATTTACCTGTGTGTGCAATTTGGATAGCTGGCTGCAAATAATCATTTATTTTGAGTCATCTTACAAACTTCGGCGGTAATTTTAACATATTTGTTTGCTCGGAATGTAAATCTTTAATCTATGTATACCGCGGTATAATTCCGTACGAGTGTGGAGGAGAGTGCAACTCTTGTTTGTATTTAATATCTGGGGGGCAGGTCCATGCAGCGTAGTGTTACGGTGTTTCTAGCGGAACCTGACGCTAAAGTGATAAACGAGACATTTTTCTGGTCGGCGTTATGCAACATAAAACGACCACTTACATACCAATGCGTACCTATATGAAAGCGTTTTTTTATGTTTCTTCGTGTACTATTATTTACAATTTATTAGTTAAATTTTAATAATTCACATGATTAGGTAACGTATTTCAAATTGCATTGTTTTGTATGCGTTGACTAGTACACAATATTCGTCCATATAAGTCGCTAACAATATTGTAGGAAAAATAAATAAAATAACAGGTTATAATCTATCAAAGTTGTCAGTTTCTTATTTGTGATATTTATATCACTGCTGGCTAAATATTCATTCTGGCTAAATATAAATGGCTAAACATTCGGTAACTAGATTAGAACAAAGTAATAAAATAATTATTAAATAATAAAATATACGAATTATCGAAAAATTATTGACGACATATAGTATAGCACCGTCCACGGGAAGACATAAAAAATAATGGGGGCTATGAAACAAGAGTTTTATTCGCTGAAGGCATGTCTGCGTTGTGTCGGGAATGCACGACGTGGAATGACGTCGTTCTTACGTATAAACACATTGTGAACAATTACGTACTTAAGTGTAAAAGCGTTCTTAGTCTTTTGTAACGTCACTTAGTTTTTCAAATATAATTATAATTATTTATGAGTCATGAATTTAAAATTCTACATATGTCTCAGATATGCATTATTAAAGAGCAGTAAGTACCTATTTTACAAGAGTAAACGCATATTGGAGACCAGTAATTGTTAACGTCCCTAATCATCATCCTCATCATCATCATCCTCA
>DWTO01001920.1:0-15033 GCA_018244755.1 Jemadia pseudognetus
TTTGCTCGTCGAGATTCTCATAAGGTCAAACATATAAACTTTTAAAGAGGCGACAGTAGTTTTTCTTTTCTTTTTTGCTCGTCGAGATTCTCATAAGGTCAAACATATAAACTTTTAAAGAGGCGACAGTAGTTTTTCTTTTCTTTTTTGTTCATCGAGATTCTCATAAGGTCAAACACAAACTTTTAAAGAGGCGACAGTAGTTTTTCTTTTCTTTTGGTCGACGTAAGGTAAGACATAGGCACTTCAACGGGGCGGCAACATTTTCTTCCGGCCCGGGCGGCTGAAACCCATGCTACGACACTGCCTCAAAAGTATTAACAAGGGATGAAATTTGTATTGAAAAATTTTAGGTTTACGCGTTAAGGTGCTCGCAGCAACTGGTATAAGTACCTACTGCGTAAATGAAGTATTTTCTTCAATACAATTCACTGGTGTGCATTATTATATATTGTATTTGTCGATTTTTATCAGCCAATTAAGTCGCAGTCTGTTATAAGGGGAGAAAGTCAGGTCTCCGAGGAAATTAATACTGTATTGACTATTAAGTGGTGATTGTTATGCGCTACGATTTTTAATGGAGACTTGGTTTGGTATCTACACACATTTTATAAAAGTAAGTGTATGCTCTAGGGAGTGTAAATATGTATCTTGTTAGTACAGGTACTTACATCAGTAAAGGAGGCAGAATGTACCATGATGATGATGTTTATTGTTGTAACAATAAATAGTAAAATAATAACAATTAAATATTTATTGTTTTACGAGGTTATGATGTTATGACAAGACGTTTTACCAGGTTACAACAATGTTCAAGATATTGATAATAGGCTGCAGAGAAAAATAGCAAAAATATTTGAACTTGTATACAAGAATGTTATGAGTTATGGACGTATCATGTTGAATCACTAATATGTTTCAATGTAGTATTGTTTTTGTATAAACAGTGTCTTTTTGTGAATGCTTATTATCCTTCATAACTGCATATAGTCTATATACGTCTAAGATTTGAACTTCACAATTCCAAAGGCGACTAAACTCTGAACCACATGACTATCACTGCCTTACAATAATTATGATGGAATTATCCGTATATTACACGGTTGTAAAAATTATTGACGCCTAAATAAAGAGGCGTATATTTGTCATAGCGACGCCTATTATAGCTGATAATTGCGAGCGTTACGTAACGATCAAATCTTAGAGAAATTATGTCTGCCAGTAAACGCCTCAAGGCGCTTTTCTTTATTCCATTACGGACATCGAATTATATATAAAGTCTCCGGTCGCCGACCTCGAATGTTTTATGGTCAAGAAATTGATTGAATCGATTAACCGTCATAGTTTTCATGTGAAATCACGTAGAGATCGTACGAGGTAACTGCGCCCCGCAATATATCAGGAAATGTAACCGCCTTGATTTATAAACTATTATCGTAAAGCAATTACATGTTGAACGAGGTTTTATAGGTTTTAAAATTAACATTTAGTGTTTGCGAGGTGAAAATATCCAAATTCTAAATAACTAGATAGCATTCGCGCGGCCTTCGCTGTCAGCGGTCTAGATTAAAGTGCGCGCATTGTGAAATATTGCAATTATTTTTATATGTCTAACTAGAACTGATATAATTCGTTCATGTTGTAGATATTGTGGAAATGTATAATTTACAGTGCCACTGAAATATTGCCGCAGCCTTTATCTGGCCATTGCCTCGTAGATCATGTTGAAGTCAACAATGACCACAATTTATTTAATAAACATGCATATGTCCTGCTCTCTGATAACTCGTGGTGCGTAGGCAATATGTACGTAGCGGCTATGGGCAACAACTTTCACTAGATCAAAGCATTCGCGATAAGTTTGCCAAAAACTTTTGCCAGAGATTTCTTTTGTTTTCTTAACAGCGTAGTCACGCGAGGGCCGTAAGTTATTTGGCCGTGCTGCTCCCACCAAGGTCGGGGGACCGGATGGTGTTACAATGCAGTACTTTCGTACTCGACCATCGAAAGCGAACGCGACGCCTCCCGTTTTGGCGACAAGTCACAACTTTCTGTACATATATTCGAACCACTTTTTGTCCTTTCCCAATCGAACTCCCGATAAGTATCAATCGTACAGAACAGAACGGGTCCACTTTCCAGAGTTACGTAAGGTTTCGGCGGTGTCATTGTTACCGAGTCAATTGGAGGGTGCGCGCGGTAATTCACTAAAGAAAGGGGGCTTTAATTAGCGCGTAGGAAGTTTTACGATGTGTATAGAGACGTCGGTGCGTTATGGCCGCGGTTAACGGCCTTAACGTGCACATGTTGAGCTTACTTTTTACAGTAATTACTATTATTTGTGTATTAATTGGTAATAAATGTGCTAACGGTACACTCATTTACAGTTTTCAGCGACTGACTGAGTGATTTTGTACGTGGATCGTTTATATCGCTAGAACTTATAAATGTATTACCTGGCGTTTATTCGTGTACTCGTATATACGAAATGTATTATAGTTCATATCCTCGTTAGAATTTAACTGTTTTTTAAGTTTCTATTACAGCTAGTAAATTATATTTGGTTAGTAAACACAATTTAGGTCACAAGAATAGAATGCGCGTGTTCTTACAGTGGCGTTTGAGTGTTTATTTATAATTTATATCGCAGATTTCACGAGGAACGTTCCTATTGCGCACACGCCGCTGTTAGATACATCTTCGTCATTATAAAACCGCGGGAAGACATGATTCAAGAACTATTATTAGACGAAATTTTTTTACGTTTGCTTTTAACACGTAGAAGTTAAACGGATGTTAGAAAATTATAATATTGGTATTTTATTTACAATATCAAAACAGTATTTATATTTGTGTTACGTATTTTGTAGAGTTTTTCATTAAAATTTCAAGTCGTTTTTACACACACAGCGTAAAGTTCAAATGAAATGACGTTTAATTAATCGTCAGGGTTGGCAAGACATCGGTAACCAACACGCTTTAAAAGTTTTTGCTCTTTGAAGTGGGGTATAATTTTTTATTGGCTGTAATAACAATTAAATTCACCCAACTGACCTATTTGCAAATTCCAACATAATATGATACAAGAACCCTCAAAACATCAATTTTTTTGCCGAGGTCTTACTAAAATCTATATACCTACTTCAAAATTGTCTATTTTTATGTTTTTTATTTTAATTTGTTACTTTTACATCTAGCTAGACGGCGTCATTGTGTCTAAAACATAGAGAAAGTTAAATGCCGATGGAGATAAAAATATCTTTCTCGGTTACGCAATACCGTAACTTAGGTTTTCCTTGCGTGACTGAAGATTTGAAAGAGTCATGACATCACGGACTATGCGCGTTGGTTGTCTCTTACCGACTACCCAACCAACAACTCGTCAATAAAAGCGCGGGCCCACCGCGGCGCACGCTGTACACGGGCACGCGGCGCACGGATTCATTTGTTAGACAACGTGGTTCATCTGTAGCGTGTCCGTGGATTGCAGTGGACACAATCATATATACCTACATATTTCCTTGCAAATTATAATAAGTTGTTTATGACATAACCTTTGATTCTGTTACTAACGTACTAAACAAGTAAATGGTACATTTGTGTTCAGCCTACATAATTAATTTAGGATATCACACGACTATTGATTACGGTGCGTTTACAGTACTTTACAGTCGCCTTTAAAACGAACTTAGAATGTCATAACCAACAGTACGAAAAAAAAGTACGTTTTTATACGTAACGCAAATTAAATCGTAAAAGGTGCTTTGTGGTAAAATTGATATTTCACGTTACAATAGGTCAGAAACGAAATATGTTATATATTTTCGCATACTATTCATGTAAGTACGTAGCGAAACGAACGAATTCTCATGTGACCTTGACACAATAACATTATACGAATTCGGCCGTGCAATTAGGTAATACGGCAGACACGCTCTGGAAACAGTGTGTGCTTAGATTTGTATCATGATCGATTAGAATTTGTTGGTAACGAGATAATTGATACTAATATAAATAACCGCAGCATTTCAAAACATTTTGATTGATCGTCCCGAATGTTTTAGAGTCGTTGCTTAATGCTTGCTAATAGATAATATACGAAATGATTTTTTAAACAACGAAACGTAAAAAGTCTATAAACCTTGACGTAAATGGTAGCAATGTAAAAGCAATAGTGGCAGAACTTTGTTTTGCCAGTCAATAAAGAACCGTTAAGGCAATTTTAGATTGTTAATTATTTCTCAAATCTGGTTATTTTGGTGAATTAAAAAGCAAACGCAGGCCCGACGACATTGAAATGAAACCTGTGGCTATAAACATTGAAAGGTCATCGGAATTAACATCGCGCGTGTCCCAGTTTGCGGATTCACAAATTGGCAGACGCTTGTAGTGTCCCTCAATGTTGGGTTATCACTGGGATGTCCTAATTCCAAACATTTGTAATAAAATTGGGTATTGATATGTTACTTCACAAATCGTACACTAATGATTACATTTTATATTAATAAAACTTTTGTCTCTCCTATGTGAAGAACATTTGCTATAAAATAATTTATGCATGTTTAAAATAAATATGTACTCAAAAATATTTGATGCCTGGATCAATGAAATAATCATTCGTGGTTGGCTCATAGTGTGCCGATTTTCTTTTTGATTAAATTTTCCGCAAATATTGGAAAGTAATATTTACTATCTTAAGGTCTCATATTTATTCACATGGAGGCTGGTAACTCTAGCACTGGGTACGTCGACGGCGGCTTATTTCTTGTGCGGTGTGTATCTGCATCAGTTCGGTAATCCGTGGGAGCACCCGTCCAAGGTCAAGGTCGTGATAAATTATTGTCACCGTCGACCAGTTTGCGCAAACAATCGCCATTTGCATAGCATCGAGGCCTGTGCGCAGACCGCCCGCGTTGCCGATTTTATAGTTTTATTTCAGACTAGCTGACCGACCCGCTCCGCTGGCCGACCTATAAGATATTTTTTAGCAATAGGCCTGCGTTTCACTGCTATCCCATCCCACTTGATGGAAATATGCAGCCTAGGACGCACCCTTGCCTAGATAATGCCTATTCACTCTTGAATATCTCCAGGTTGTACCAAAAATGGAAACCGGTAAGGTATTCCATTCTTTCGCAGTTTCTAGCAGAAACGGATTAGGAAACCGCTTTGTCTTTTTCTGAGGGGTGTTTATGAGATGTAGGACATTTTACATACAAATTGAAGATACTGTGTTATTACGGATTACGTTTAGAAGATAACCGTACGGTATGTATTCACGAGAAATAATTGTATCATGTCATATTTATAGCTAGCTTTTACTATCTAAGCAGCACGTTCTAAGAAATTTCGTCACTCGAAATAAACACTTGTTTTTATAGATTTAACAAACTATAAGACTTTATTTTTTATTTGCGTGTTTATTTAAGGAATTACTTTAATGTGTAAATTTACTACATTTCACGACCACTAATTAAAACTCAATTTTGGAAGTTAAAAGAGAGTAAAGATATTACTCTGATGCCTTGCCTTCCTACTGCACATTGGGCAAACAGTTAAAATCTGCCTCTCCCGTTTCGCAGCTTCTTTCTGCGACCTCACTTGTTCGCAAGTGAAAATCCCGCTCTCCATCACCATTTCAGAGCATCCGTGCGAGTACAGCATCAGCCCTAGTCGGAAATTTGTATCTTAATCCGAGTGAGTATACACCTCTTAAGAATGTAATGAACGGCTTCAACAATCCTGATACCGTAGGTTGAACGAACCGTTGTACCTAGTCGGCAATAATGTTGAGTATGACACTTCCACTACTGTTTAACTTAGTTGAGGAACTTCCACCGGAGCTGGAGCTCCAAGAGCCACTCGTAAAAAGAGATTCTTGTATTTGAAATCAGAAGAAAACTCCAGTGGTAGCTGACTGCCCTTTATTTGCGGATACACAGAGTAAGAGGTAGTAAGGAATAGTAGAAATATTAATGTGCAATTATCATATCTACAATAACAAAGTAAAAGTAAATATATAAAGATGATGTCACTTTTATTGGAAAATAATTGAGTTAAATATGGAGATATTAAAACGTAGCTAAAATCCGTGAGGGCGACTTGAAAATACTTGAATAATGGCAGTTAATACGTGACTGACAGACGTGCACATGTAAATCGTAAGAATACAAAAAACTATTGAGAGTGGACTAGGAAAAATTAAAAGCAGAAATAAAGCTATATTGATATTAATCTAGTTACGTAACAGTGAATTGGGTGACTAATTTATAAAATGATTCCTAGAATTGCAGCCAGTTAGACTGCAAGCATCAATTAATATAAAGGCCTATTTGTGGCTGTTATTTGGGCCACGCTTACTTCAAATTGATGCCTGGACTGAACAGTTCGACTGATTGTTTGGTCAATTAGGCCCAAGTTGAGACGCGTGTGGGCATAATAGATACAAGATATATGTACATGTGCGGTTTATGTGTGTGCATAAATGTATATATCAAGTATAACAAAGTAGTATTAAAGTAAGCAGTTATTATACCGTCAAGCCAAATTTTTATAGGAGTACGGAAGGAACGCCAACTGCTGAATATCATTGTCTTCACAGACCTGCGGTCTTTCTCTTGCATTCGTTAGTTGTTTTTGAATATAAGGCTTTCAAAATTTAAAATACTCTAAATGTTCTAAACTATTATCGTGTTGTGATCACAGCCATGACAATAATGATGCAAATAAATCAGCAAATCGGTCCACTGAACTAAAAATTATTTATACAATGTAAACATTGCTAAATGAATTTATTCATTCCATTTAATACTTCGAACAAAGGACGGATGCTAATACACTTCGACCCCACAGCGTTGATGTATTAAAATATTTGTAACTAAAACATGCGTAGGTCATTAAAAATGGCCAGCATGTAGAATATGGTACGAAAAGATGGTACAATGTTGTGATATAATTATAATTTAGGTTCAATAATTGTGTAAGTTATTCAATACAATTTCCTGTCCTTTGTCTTTTATTAGTACGCACGGGCGGTCGCACTGTGGTGCTTGTGTGAGTCCACCATATACAGACGATATACTATGTAAGTAAACGTATGCTTATTACGAAAGGCGCTAACAAACGTTTAGTACCACTGTGAATCAACATTGACACAGATTGATGTAGCGGACAGTTTAAGTAAACAGAAAATTGCGAAAAACCTGTGTTTTTATACTAAAAGTGTAGCAAACGGGTAGGTAGAAGTTAGTAGAGTCAACAATAGCGTCTACCGCACATGGCATTTGCTCATGCGACAACACTATTGTGCGGATAACACTATTACTTACTGTTAATATAATACCTACAATATAACAAAATATAATTTTTCTAAATCAAACATTTTGTTTTGACTGCCTCGTTGGTCGTGTTGGTTGCAAGCGCGGCTGCCGATTGGGAGGTCTTGGGTTCAAATCCCGGTCGGACACTATCGGATTTTTCTAATTTAGATTTTCACGCAGTGGCTTAGAGTCTGGAAATGTGCTCGGTGTATGGGAATAGACACACTATTACGTAAATGTAACGTAACTTGTGAGTGTATTTATTCCTCTATCTGTCTCTTCAGGGATTACAGACGCGAAATTACGTGAAATGTTGTATTAACTGTTTATCTACTTACGATAACCGGAAACATTTTAAATATACCCTTCAATTGTGTAGGGATGCCCGCTATTATGACAATTCACATGTCCAATGACCAGATTAAGCGAGTTTTGTGTCAAAGCATAAAAGTGTATAATTGTAATTAAAAAGCATGATCAGAAGAAATGTGTTTGTATGAAGAGGTTCATCCTGTTTCGTCGATAATACGTTTGGTGGATGATGTAATCAGTCTGTTTATACAGCTAAGGTAGGTGAGCATGTGTGAAATGGAAAACGGTTGGCAGGTGAGGCGAAAGTGCGTCATTATAAAACAAAAAAAAAACGCAATGGGGAAGCACGTAGTAAAATATCGTTATTTTCACTTCACTGTACAAAAACAAGTTTTATTAAAATACAATAACAGTTATGTACATACATTGACTGTGCATGGAGACAGACCGGACAAAACGGAATATATGTAAGTTTTATTCAGAATCACCTAATATATCACTACGCCAGGTCCCTTGCGTCCCATGGACCCAAAAATTGTTATGTTATTTTCTACATTCATTACACTTTACGCTGGTTGCAGAGAGTATTGACGTGCCCGTCAGCCCGCATTCGATCCATTTAGTCGAGATAAGTGAGTCTCGGTCTCCCTCGGCGCCTGCATCCATATACATTGGCTTAATATAAGCTCCTTAATGTTATTTCTTCTTGGAACATGTGTTAAAGAGCGAAATATAAAGTAGCAGCATGTAATTCAACTATTCGAAATAAGACCTTACTTTTTAATATAGAAATAGAATTAAGAGTAAAGAGAAACAAAATGACAAAAAAGAAACAATTTTTTATTAACAGATCACATGTAGTTTCTGTTAAACTCGTACGTTTCTGAAACTTTAAGTCTGAGCTATTTACCCAGGTCTCTGATCCGTGTAAGCGCTTAAACCGTTCCAATGGTGTAACACAGAACACTACAATTCCGTGTCTCGGTTACGTACAGGTCAGGGATCGCTGTGTGCACTTTGTAAAAGAACTTTGGGTCAACAATGCGCAATAACTGAACGTTATCGCCTGCGTACAATTTTCAAAACAGCAGCCTACATATAAAATATATAGACTGGGTCCCTTATTTATATTAGGAAAGAAACGTGCAAACGACAATGCTACTAATATTTGTGGTAGTAGTTCTTATGACAGTAAAGTTGCAAATTTACTTTTATTATTATATCATTAAGCCAGAGAGCTCTTAATGCCAAATATCTCATTTTTACAGACCTTACGTGTTTTTTTATATTCGTCACGGTTTTCATATACCTTTAATTATTTATATTGCAGATTAACTTAGCTATTTTAATAAGCTGCCAATAATTACAATACAATATTTAAACAATATTTAAAAAATAACCAGAGCAAGGTCTTGGTGTGTTTTGGCTGTGTTTTAAGTAAGCAATTTATACGATATATATGTATCTCAAGTTTAACAGCTATGAAAAAGCACTTCTTAAGCTACTCCAGGGAAATATACAATTTGTTCATTATTCACGTTTCCAAGTAGGAGAAACGTTTAGTAATATAATAAGTTAAACGAAGTGAGAGGTAAATGCACGGACACTGCACTGTGCAGTTGGTAAACGTCAACTCACCGTCTTACGGCGCGTGACGCAACCACCTGCACTATATGGAACAAAATACATAACTCGATAGCCACTGCATTCCATTACCGTAACGAGTAACTTGTTATTACTATGGATACGCCGTAGTATACATTTACAGTTCAATATGTAAGTTGCAAACAATAGTCTTTGTTCGGTGCCAGATTGATGAAATGCGGAATATAAGACCGTTCGTAGTACAATTAACTTTCAATAGTTGACCTTCGAATTTTCTAAAGCAATTAAATCTTGCCTTAGATTGAAATGCAATTTTATGTCATATTTCTAGTGAATTAATTATATGTTTTATTTTCTTATTATCTCAACTTTATATGTTTATCTATTATTGTTGATTTTATAAAAAGGTTGTAATCTTTTTGTGCCAATTATCTTTTTTTAGTTTAAATATAAGTAAAAATTCAATTGTGTACTTATATTTATAACAAAAAATATGTAATTTTCCGCTTTAAACATATTTTTATAGAGTTAGAAGAATTTGATTATCAATTTGAGAACACTAAAAATATGTCATCATTAACATTTTATATTGAGTACAATAACTGCATGCTTTGTTTTAATGTACACTGCATCCCGGTGCCAGAACTGTTGTTTGCATATCGAACTAAAGACAATAAATACAGTCGATGTTTACACTGTGTTCTGTGCACTAACCTTGTTTTGAAAACCAAACGCATACCGGACAAAACAATTTTGTGTTTCATTGGAACTGTAACGTTTTATACAGAGAATATAATTAATCTTTTAACATTATTCAATCTTAATTTACACCAGGTTTCCTTGACTTCGGTGAAATATACAAAATTTAAATACAAAGACATCAGAATTATCCAGACACGGAACAACTATTTAAATCAGTCTTCCACGTTTTGTTCGCCCGGGAATCGAACTCGCACCTTGTGCACGGCTGATTAGTTTGTTAAGCAACCGGTCCGGTACCGAACCGGTCGTCAGAATAGATCTATTAACAAGTAACAATCAAAGGATGCGTACGTAACAATGTGTTATGTACGTGGTCATAATGGATATGTAATTAGGTACTGGTATTTGTGTTAACCGATTAGAAACTGCAATATCCGATGCTTTCTTTATTAACATTGTCGCTATAACACTCTATTCCAACAAGTCTATTGCTCAACATCTGTTTATTTTCTTATGTACTATAGTGTTTTGTAGTAGTTTGTAATTTTCGTACAATAATATGAGATGTGATGTTGCAGAAGGCAGAGCAGTGTACCACAAGCCCGTTGCTTTAGTTTTATTACAGCACAGAAATGAAATTGGTTTTTAAATTATTCTCCAAAGGCCGCTTCACGCACGTAGGTGATGTAAAGTGAAATAAAACATTAATGTGTAGTGGAGATTGTTTCCAATACTCGTGTGAGAAAGAATTTTGTTGCAGATCGAATTCACGGCGAGATTAATACTTTCTCACGGTCGGTTTCACCTTGCGATTCTTTTACAACTTATCGTGTTATGTGTGTATGGACCGTATATCACCTTTAGGTGTTCGTATGATTGTAAATATTAAAATAAAATACATATTTCATACAATGTCAGGCAATAGCGCATCAGAATAGTGTTGTGTCAGACGTTTTTTATAAATCGCAATTGGTAAATTCCATGTCAATGAAATGTTTATATTTATAACGTGTGTTTTTTAAAAATTGTATAAGTATCAAATTGTACTATGTCATTACTAAATATTCAATAGACCACGCTACAGAGCTCCAGTGAAAGTGATATGGTACATCGATCTCAGGAAAAGTTTAAGTAATTTAACAAATTTTATGAGCCCGTGTGTAAAAAAGCTGGATCCATTTTTTATGCCCTGTAATAGCGAAATACATACATACACATACATAAACGTAACATCACCGGTTACGTTTACGTCCCACTATGGAATACGTGGTGAGCCTGTTGCCATGCATCAGGCACATATCCAGACTCTGAGCCACTACTAGAAAATTTAAATTAGAAAAATTCTATAGGTACATACACACATAAATATCCTTGGATAGTTCGTCGACCTACCAGGTCATTTGGCAAATTGAAGAATACAGCTATTACTTGAGAAGAATACAGCGTTATTTATTTATTATGGACGTTATTTGTGATTAAGTATACTTAGAACTCATGTCATTCATTATAATGATTAACAAGTTTTAGAAAATAATATAAAGCGTCAACCGCGGGGTCCGGTTTTGCGGATGTCCGCATCTTTTCTCATTAGCACAATATTATATCACGTATACATTATGTTGTTTATTACATCACGAAGAAATGTCACGGAGAGATGTTTTTATCTTGATATTATGTGTGTGAAATTCTATTCCGTCTTGATCGTTATAATTAAGTGTAAGCTTACGTTATAGAATCGGACAGCGAAAGTAGTTTTATCGGCTGGTCGATGTTTAAAATGTTTTATATATGTATATACCTCCACTTTCCTGTTGCTGTATCTGCGAATGAGAGTTATTGCGTTGCGAGCCGTTTACGTACATGACTGGGTAGCGTTGTTGACGCAACTTGGGGACGCGGTCTGGATCCTCGCCAGCGTGCTCCAGGTAATGTAAATAGACTTTTGTATCTAAATCTTCTGTCGTACGAGATACCGTTTAATTAATGTGCGATCTTGAGCTTTGCTTAATATTACAAATTATACGTAGTATGAAATATGAAAAAGTGACATTAATAACTATGGTTTTCGGTAAGTCTTGTGCATAGAAAGAGATTCGGCTTTATAGTCTAACTAACAAAAACATACATTTAGTTACTTTTACATAAAAAGAACCTTTGTGATTATGTGTTTGAAATTTGAATGAACAATACCACAAGAACACGTGTAGTGTTTAAAAATATCACATTAGAATATTATGTTATCATTTATGCGAATGTGTCTGCCAAAATAAATATATAGTGAGCATTAAAGCAGAGGTCATTGCCAGTGGCGCCGTAACAACAGAGCGGCACAGCGGAGAGCGTCAAGTGTTCGACAAATATTTTTACTTCGTACCCAAACACTCAAAACTGCAAAGCACATCATCAAATCGTGATTTCGAATTTGATATGTCTCAAACAATTCCTTGTTTATAAGGTCGTTAGTTTGCATGTTACGATAGCGATGTGAATATTGTAAGGAAGGTTAGTAGATGTATGTAGGTATTGGGCCGTGAACCATTGTTTTGACAGCGTTATATTTGAACCATAGCGAATTTATTGCGGCACGGACGTACGAACTGACAACCGTGTAAAGTGAACAAGGTTGTCGAGTGTCTTCCTTTATTGCGCTCTGTGTAAAATCAGTTCAAATGTTAACATTACCCTTAACGCAGAACCATAAGGAAGCGAATCAGGTGAATTTATTATAACATTTATGTTTAATGAGTATATTTTATGTGATTCAATTGCTGTATTTAATCTACGCGGACATAACTTCATCAACTTCTGATTCTGTAATTAACGACGCTGAATACGTTCCAGATGAAGTGGAAAAGTACTGATGTTATTCGTATGTGTTAAAATCGATGTGCAGTTAATCTTTCATTCTGTACGAGTACATTGAATGATGGTACAGTCTGGGATACAGTTATAAAGTAACAATTGAGACAAGCCATGTTTGTGCCTAATTATTATTGTTGTATTATTTGAATTCATGATCATTTAGTGTATGTACTTATGTAAGTAGTTTTAATTGAATTTAACAGGAGAATTCACTAATATACATAATATAATCAAAATATAAGAAGATAAGTCGTAACATCATGCCTGTATGTAAGATCTTAAAAAAAAGTAAGATGGGCACCCGGAAGTATATTTTGGTATGAAAGCTATGATTGTGGCAAAGTATCCTTTATGTTATTCGTATTTCGTACCTGTCCGATAACGAGGGGAATAAAAAAGCACAATGGGTATCGATATTCATTTTGTGTGTCGATGTGACCCGTACTGATCATTAAGGGAGATAAGATTATAGGAAATGAACGACCGGACGAAGCGTGAACCACGATGGGTGGTCCGAGTCATTTGTAGGTGACCAGCGTACTAAGAGCCACTGTAATCCTACACACACTTTACGTTACTACTTACTTTATTAGAAGTACATGCTTACTCGAATGTGTGGTAGATTCGACAACGGGTCAATTAATGCTGGATGTAGGTATACGAGACAGGTAGGCATACGATCCCAAAAACTGTCTCAGCGAAAGTGTGTGAACGCAAACGAATGTCGTACTTCGCATAACTCTAGTATGTAATTCATCAGCGTATTCTGCTAAGCGATCGAGCCGTGGGTGGTGTGTTTTTAGAACGAATATAAATAATATGTAGTTTTAGAGCGCAAGCGGTGTAAATTAAAACTCGTCTACTATCTACTTGTGAGTGTAAAAATAGGAGTACTATACAAAATATTGTTATAATGTGTATATAGATTCATAAACTATGTTTTGTGTCAAAGTATTGCAATATTCAGTAATATACGATACAATTTGAGGAATAAATTATTTATGATATAATTAACAAAAGAAACTTCATTACTAATTGGCCTTGCGTTTCAATGTAACATCCTTTGTTTATAAAAATATACCGAAATCAAAATAATGTTTAATAAAAAAATTATATCAGATTGTAATATACTATAAGTTTTTAAAGTTAACTAGAAATATACAAGTTATGAATGTTATTTTGATTAAGACATTTTGTATAACTACTTAGATCAATTTTCGGCTTGCGTGATCCAAGCACCACTCATGATTATTATGTATAAGTATGATAATATTTTTCGTCGCCGACACCGCGTGTCCGCCGCTCTACACTTGTTGAATGATGTTACATCGCGTCCGCACCAACATCTGTACTAAAAGCTACGTAGGCAGGCATAATGGAGGATTATGAGCTACGAGCTGCAAGCGTGGTGTGTGGCCGTTGCTCGCGAACAGGTTTCTTAACCGCGAGCTCGTTGCCGTAACCATAAAAAAACCGTTCAAATTTAACGATGCCTCCTAACGAGCCGCACCACCAGTCAAAACACTCCACCATATATCTTTCAATAGAAATCTCACTTTCCATAGCATAGTGACATAGTGATACAATCGCCGGACAGGTTACGTATTGTGTCGTAAGTCGCCGGTGCCTTTTCAGCTACGCCTATTTATACTATATAAATACTTGTGGAATTTCATTGACATTTAAAGAGCCGATGGGAGCGTAACGGCTTTGTTCCACGACATGATCTCAGTAAATTCAAATCGTACTTGTCACGACTTAGTCCAAGCTGTTAATACAACAAAATGCAGATTTACAGATTAATTTATAATGTAACATTTAAATTGTACGATAATTTATGGGCAAAACACCCGTAAAAACGTTCAAAGTAATGTACGTAAACGACAATAAATATATTGTAAATCTGTGACAACTTTCGTGCTATGTAGTACGTAGTAACTAGTAATATGCGAGACTCAGATCGTTAGCGACATTATAGCGACAAGCGAATCAAATGACTTGTATCCAGCCATAAAGTAATGACGAAACGGTTTTAGTGCAAAATTTGTGTGCACGTTGACTGTGCGTTCCAATTTCGATGATTGCGACTAATGTCCTGTTCTTATAAGTAAATAGGTATTTTAATTATGTGATGTAGGTACTGTAAAGTGTATTTCAATAACTTTTTATTTTTCTTCCCTTTTTTTTCAAATGGATATTAATAATAATAGTAAAATACTGTACAAAGTGAAGA
>DWTO01001921.1:0-15031 GCA_018244755.1 Jemadia pseudognetus
TTATGGAATAGGTGGTGAGCCTATCGCCATGCATCGGGCACATATCCAAACTCCGAACCACTACTAGAAAATCTATATGAGAAATTTTTATTTTATTTTATTTTTTTATTTTAAATAAATTGATTAAGATAGAAAAATATGATAACAAAAACATAGCAAGAAATGTAACAACTGAATATAAGTATTTGTGGCATTCATTTGGCGCGATAAAGGTCAGTCAGTTGATTTTTTCCAAACGTTTATCATTTAAAATATTTATATAATTTTTGTATTTAGTCGCCGAATAATTAGCCTAAACTTATCTATTAAAAATATTAATGTATTCTGTGTAGAATAATCAATATCAGGTTCTATAATCCTTTAAAAACCATTAAAATATCGACAACAATTAAAAACTATCATATTTAATTATCAGGTGGGCTGACGATCTGGGAAAGCCTGCAGGCAGATACTGTATGCGGCAAGTCCAGGACAGCGATAGCGCTCTTTGGTGGAAGTCTATGCCCAGCAGTGGACTGAGATAGGCTGATGTTGATTATTATTATTAACAAAGGGCGGATTTAATGTCAAGTGGCATTTTGTACCCGTCAACTCAGGTGCTGATGAGAAGTTCTAAATCTAATTGCAAACTTATTCTATAATTACGTTGAAATGGCTGTAATGCTTTCAAATATAGGGCTGTCATTGGCAACAAATAAGGTCCATTACAAGAGCGTATTAAATACAGGAATAGCGGCCTCATCCAAGCCGGCCGCGGCCTTTACATCAGAGCTTAATAAAATTCTACGGCCCCACAAATTGCGTATATCGTTGATAAAATTGGAAATGATTGCAGCGAAGGGGGAATCTCTAAGTTTTTGTGTTATTGTAGGTAGAAACGTTTCATCGTGTTTTAACAAATAGTATTAAAAAACTATAAAGCATACATTTTGTTATTCATTATAAAAATATGTACCTATGTTTTATTTCGCCGAGCAATCATTTCTGCGACTCAAAGTCGGAAGATAAAATAAAAAAGAATTGTACTAGTCTAATTATATTGCAATGTAACAGCAAAATCTATCCATGTACTATTTAAGTGTAATGTAAATGGAGCACCTTCTTAATGTAATAATAAAAAATTAAATATCTGGTTCTGGTCCGGAGATTGCGGAACTATCACGCATCTAACCACCAACAGGCATACCACTACATTGAGTTCTGCAAATGTGAACTCTGTGTTTCGCTAATGAAAGATCATTTGAAGGTTCTTATAGCACTTGGGTATCGTGTTTGATCAAGCGCATTGGTTTCAACTTGTTAATTGATTGAATCGCAGACATCTGATAATTGCTAATAGTTTTCTTGTTAGGGCGTCGAGTGGGAAGTCTGCAGCCGAGTTCTTTCCAAGTTAGAGTTGTTAAGGGAGTTAAGTGTTTGATTGCCACGTAGCCGACTCTGCTAATTTTCATGAGGGTTCCCTAAGCAGCAATGAAGAAATATAGATTAAATGTTGTAAGTAATTGATTCATCTATTTTATTGAGGACTAAAAGTAACATATTTACACTTTCATTAACAAATTGTAGTTTACAATATCCTGGTCATGGTTCAGTCTTATATGCAGTCTTATATCCAGGTTCTGTGGTTCATATCCTGGCGGCCACCTATCACTTTACAGTATATAAGCTTATTTTTATACGATTAAAATTCACTGGCTATAATAGGAAAGAAAAATCACCCGCTATTCCATGATGGGACGTAATTTGGAAATTGTCCATTTCTGAATAAGACAAATTAGCAGAATAACTAGGAAATTATGACAAAATATATTCTTAGGTTCATGGCAGTTTTTTTACCCGTTACCAGCTGAAAAGCAGCGAGACATTTTAAGACTTTGAAGCGCGAAATATTTTGCCAACACACTGAACCGAAAACTTTACTTGGTTTTTGTCTGTCCTCTGACTTTTTATTTCCAACCACTTCTCTGTATAAACCACGACAAAATACGACGAACTCGACTGAAACTCACTTTAGAACAATTTCGAGGTCGCAAAAAACGCTAAAAGCAAAGTTCACGTGTTAAGCGCTGTTTAAATGAGGTCGCTGCTGCTGAGTTATTCTGCGGAGACTAGTTTGGCCGTTGGTCCCATTTGTTTTCTAGAGATTTTGTTCACAGTAATTGTACACTGTACACTAGGGTACTGACCCTAGTGTACGGCGACTGAATCCAATAAAAATTCTTTACTAATAACTGAAGGGATTGTTTTAAACTTTAATAAAGTGACAATAATATATATGTCACCATGAAGATAAGTCGTTATGTAGGTAGGTCTACGCTTGATTTACATAAAATATTTTTATTTATATTCTAATTTACTAATGGAATCTAAATATGTCATAATCATCATTATAATAATCAGCCTATTCCCGTCCACTGCTGGACACAGGCCTCTCCAGTAGCACGCCACTGAACTCGATCTTCAGCTAAATATGTATTAAAATCTAATTAATTAATGAACCCACACATGTTACATAACGATTTTTATTTACAAAATAAACATTTGCAACACAAGTTTCGTTGGTAATTTGTGATTGCAAACTAAGCCCCAAATTGTGGCTTACTCTGATTTGTTATCACATCAGTGTTTAAAATGGTTTTATTTCATTAGATTACATGATGGTGCTTCAATCAGCCTTCAAAATATTCGTAGTGCAAGCAGAACCTACTAAATTTTAAGATTTTTCTACATATACCTATTTTTTGCGCTTAGTATTTGAATACAATACATAATATATTTATAGATATTGAGATAATTCACTACAGTAGTATGATAGACAAAAGAATATTTTTTAAGTGTATAAACTGATTAATTCACGGATTTGTGGAATATCTTTAATGCCATGTCTTGAATTCGATGCGGAAGGTACAAACGCCCACGTGATTCCTCCACTTAAGAGCATTGCTTGCATTAATGTTTTCTGCTCTAGAAGTAACGACAGGCACATTCAATAAGGCATCTCTGTTAATTATAATTATTTACAACTTACCTACTTATTTTCAGTCATATTTGAGATTATCATTAATACCTCCTTTGCAACTTCCACAAATAAACTGTAAAAAGCAAATGCTTTATATATATTTCTTATTGTAAACAGATTTTAATTTTTCCCGACTCTATATTTTATATTATGCTGATACATTCCTATCATACACAACTATTTTTATTGCTACAGAAAGAGAACTTAATTCTTAGTCAATATTTATCAATCCTATGTAAATAACATTATGCGTTTAGGAATTTCAGAAAATAAACATACGAATAAACTCTTATACCTAGAAGCATTTGTTACCCATGCATGTATCAAGGTCGTATAATGTAATAAATAAAATGTTGTCAGGGTAATGTTATATCGTTTTTATTATACTCACAAGTATAATAAGTATCTTTTAAACCAGATGGTGACATAAAACCACAGATAATATTCAATTCCCTAGATATTTCGATTTTACTGCTAGGGTTACAGAAATATTATGTATGCTTCAGTTGATTGATTTTGTATTACTGCAGAAAATATAATAACGTCCAGAGACCCAAAAAGGTTCCATTATTAGAAATAGATAAGTGCTAAGGATGTCAACGTTTCATTTCGCATTTAACGTACAGCCACTGAAAGGACCGACTCTCTTGCTGAAAGTTTCTTGGTTGGGAACTAGGCCGCACATATACATATAAAGCATTTACCTATTTACTCATTTGCCGTATACTATATTATATTTCCAAATTTGTATGTGTTGCGTTGAAAACACTGAACATATGTTTAGTTTTGTAATTTCTATTGTAATTATTTTATTTCATTTTAGCTCATTTATTTCTGTACTTAACTATAACAGGTAATATTTACATATTGTATTTCGATACAAGGAATTTTTAATAAGAAAGATTGTACCCTGGGCCTAAATTTGGCACAAAAAATTCGCGAGGAAACTTACTGACTTAAAATTTCTCCGTTAAATTGTCCAAGATGTGTGTAATTTGCCAACCCGTACTTGGCGAGCGCAATAGACTATGGCCTTAACTCTTCTGAAGCTGAAAGGAAACCCGTGTCCTACAGTGCAAAGTTGAAATGATTGATAACGTAACGTAACATCACGCCTGTTATCCCCGAAGAGGTAGGCAGAGGAGTGTAGGACACTCCCACAATTCACCGGTTACGTTTACGTCCCAATATGGAATAGGTGGTGAGCCTATTGCCATGCACCGGGCATTGATTGATTGATGATTGATGATGAGATAAAAAAAGGAATTTGTTTCCTACCCAGAACAAATATTTTTGTAATAAGTAGGTACAAGATATAATTAGTGATTTACACACTCACAGACATACACTCATATATTTACGTGTTAAAATGCCAAATTGTAATATTCTTTTTTTTAACTGCTTTTACAAAATTTGGGGGACTGTTACATGTTTTTGTTATATAATATTATCTGCTATATATACATATGTAGGTCTGAACTCATAGAATTTCATAAAAACCACCGACGAAATTTTCTCTTAGTTGAGAGCGGGTATCGTCCGATTTACGACCACCGAACCCGTTGCACGCACACATGTTGCATAAAAATTCACTTCCAAGCAAAATATTTTTAATAGTAAGGTCGTGACGAAATTGCACAACTCAGAGCTGTAAACATTTTAGACCTTTTGTCTTACACCCTTGTAAATTGTATGCTTAAATCGTGTGATTTGCTTGTTTTATTACTTATTTCGCTTATTGTATGCTTATTTTATATAAAGTATAATAACATTATATGAACGCCAGAAAATTCACACAGGATTTTGCTACTAGTAGCTAAGTTAATACGTACTGTCTACAACTGAATCAATAAAGACAGTAGTACACTACTTCAGCCGGCGTCCTTAAACCTGATATCGTATAAACTACACAAGAATATAATGCCGAGCACGGATTGGAAACCGCCGTAATCGTATAGTTTTATGACCCTTCGTGGAGTTATTCCTGGACATTTGCTGTATTTATATTTAATGAGCGCTATTGTTTCATGTGTCTGTACATCAAACAAATTCAATATCGGGAATAAAGGTAGGCATGTTATTTCGAATCGATGAGCCGACTAATAAGATAGGCGGGTTACTAAGTTTCTTATAGTGAGACGAAATTTATTTTAGTGAGACGAACAGCTGACTGTCTGTAGCATCGGCCTAACTTTGGTTATCTATGTAGTATATCAATAAAAGTAAATCGATTACACTTCGCATTGTTTTTTAAAATTTGTCAACTATATATACATTCTATAGGAAATTTAAATACTTTACTAAATGCACAGCAATTAACGAGTTTGAAAAGGATTCTAGGTTTTAACAAATATTCAGTCGTATGTGATTTATGACTATGTGATGCGATTGACGACAGGATAATCACTCATGGAGATATATAATGAAACGAAACGAAAGTTTATTAATATTCAAACGAAAGTGTCGCATTGACGTAATGACATAACGTATAGTAAAAGCTATTAATTATACAAAAATATTCTTTTAATTAAAACTTTAACAGCACTTTGCTAATGTTAAAAGCTGCGTTTACTTTTAACAATCATGATTTTCGAGTAATTAATTTGCCCTTTAGCGGTAATGTTTCCATTTAACTGGTGCCGACACTCAATAATTGACAGTGAGTATCAAAAGCCATTGGATGCACTGTAGGTTGCAATAAAGCGAAATTTTGTCGCTGAAAATAATAATTGGAGTGGCCATGTTTCAGTATTCATATGTAGCTACATAAATGTCTTCGTATACTAAATTCACTTGTAGACTCTTATTGTACATATTTTACACACACGTGCTTAATGAATCTTAATATCACATGGACACTAATTTATGTTCATCATCCTCTTGCACTGTCTCTGGATTAATAATTGCTTGTATGTTATTTAAAAATATACATGTATATTCAGTGTTCTCTGCCTACCCCGTAAGGGACCTGGCGTGAAGACATATGTTTATGTATGTAAATATATATATTTTAAGTAGTTTGGTCACCATAGTACAAGGTCTGAGTAGTGTGGGATCAAGGGCAGTGTGTGTAAGAGTTTTCCGTCAATTATTATAAGGACCCGTTTTCTTAACTCCCACCAGACCTTCACCTACACCTAGACTCGACAGGAAGAGTTAATACGACATCTTTAGGAAAGGACAGTAATTCGTTCGCAAAACATAATATCACGCCTGTAAGCCCTGAAGCGGTAGGCAGAAGACTATGGTACACTCCCATGCTTCATCCGTTAACAAAATATACATATTAGTCAGTAATATAGAAAGTAAATGGGCATTAAATAGCCTGTAGTATAATAAATTTTATAGAATAAACAATCTCAAAGAAATCAAAAAATATGTATTTTAATTTCATAAAAAGGTAAATAATTTGGAAAAAGAATCAAAAGAAATTTCCTACCAAATTTGTTACATATATTTTTATCTCGTATTAACGACCTCCAAACGAATATTTTTAATTAATTCATACAAATGCAGACACAATTTTTCTATTTAATTTAATTACTAATTCTATTTCAAATTTAATCACTCTCACTTTGTTTCGTGTAATGCATAACTCTTATTTATATAAATAGGTATAAAAACTTAATACAATTTTAACTCTTCATAAATCTTTTTATAAGTATATGACTTATAGATGGTAACGAACGTTAATTTTATCCTAAAGAAAAATGTCATTGTAGCACATCCAACTGTAAAACTCCCGATATATGTATTTTCTGCGTCCTGCCAGTACACAGATAATCCATTTACTGCTAATCAAAATATTTTCGCATTGTCACAAACATTTCAAATTATTTTATTTTCGTTCCTCGCTTTAAATGGATCTGAAAATCGTGATAGCACTTCCATTTACTACGAATGCATTTATAAATTTCACTCCTATTTTTATTTCTACTACGGGTTATTCAAATATAAAGCGTTACTTTCACTATATTTTTAAATCGTTCGATGTGTCAGCAAAATTTATAATAATATCCCGAGTATAATGGGTGGCGCCCCCGCGTGAATAAGCAACTAATGCGTTAATTTATTGTTTTGTATGTAAAAACGTAACATCACACGTATAATCCCCGAAGAGGTAGGCAGAGGAATCTAGAACACTCCCACAATCCACCAAAATTTAATTTATTTAATAGGATATGGCAGTCTATTTTTATTCCTCACTTTGTCCTAATCTGACTGTCGGAAGCATGCCCGAAAACCATAAAAAAGTCGTGAAGTGATCGATAAAATCAAGGGTAAAGTCATATGACAAGCTTACGAGAAATCACACAGAGGGCGTAACGGAACAACGCTAAAGGTTCAGGGATCGGTGACTACAATCTACGATAACGTTATAGAGGTCGGTGCGGGGGTGGCGCAATTAACCCCGTGTCCTCTCATAACAAGGGTTGAACGAACAGTGTACTAACAAATAGTGGGATTATTATATAGTAAAGTAAATATTTCCATTATATAGTGAAGTGAATATTTATATTATATAGTAATGTAAATATTTCAATTAAATAGTAAAGTAAATATTGTTATTATATGGTAAAGTTAATGTTTCTATTATATAGTAAAGTAAATATTTCTATTATATAGTAAAGTAAATCAGTGTATGTATGAGATTTTTAATTGTGATATATCTATGTAAGTTAACGAGTAAACTGGGCATAATATTATTATAATTATAAATAGACAAAAGCGCACGTGTGTTATCGTTAGGAAAAATTGTTTGTAGTTCATAAAGAAAATTATGTAATGATAGCGATGCGAACTGGAAAAGAACAGAACGGAAAAATAGACATTTAGTGTAAAAGTTTATATTGGTCCGGGCTCGGTCTCTATGGTGTACGCGTACAATCACGTTACAGAGGTCAGCAATCCCACTAGCCTCATTCTCGCCGCGAAGAATGAAAGGGCAGAGTCAACATATTCTTGTGGGCACTAACAATATGTAGGCACTAATAAGAAAGGGAAAAGTGTTATTTTCTTAATGTTATTCACTTATGTGTTATTCATATGGCACCGATATTAAATGAGTCAAAAAACTACAAAGTCTCACAGCTATTTACATTCTTGTACTGAACTACCGAGAAAAGGCGATCTATGAAATTACGCCAACAGCAGTTAAGCAGTAGTTACACTGAAATAAGACATGTTAAATATTTCCTCTCTTTTTGTTTCACTCACTTTGTTGTATGAAAAGTCTAATCTGGACGATCATAAAAAAGAAAGTTCTATATTTTACTACAATCACGCAAAGAATCATACCCAGCAAAGGAATATAATTTTTTTTATGGGACTGACTGTCTACCTTAATTCGGGCACAATATTGAATAAGAAATACTACTTCTTCTGTTTGTTACCCTTACACCGTTAAGATCTGAGCTTGCCATCTAAAACGCAAAATGATTACCTATTTAATGCACGTATGCCAGATACATATTTATTCCATTTGCAATGCTTCACATTCTCTCATAAATTTGTCGTTTATCAATCCCCTGTGGCACGTGAACATACGACAATACATGATGGATGTGTCTATTATCTCTTAATGCACGTGACACATTATGTGCCATCAGGAGCCTTCGTGTATGTATTTGATATAAACCTGATATTACTGGTCGAATATGGATATCTTTGAAAGTAGGTGTTATGATTTTGATATTGTTGTGAAAATTTATTATATTCGAAGGGAAGGTCCTCGAATAGATAATATGCGTGATGAACACAAATCGATATACAAATTAGTAACATGAATTAAAAATGTTACAAGGGCTGAACATGGTATAATCGGGAGCATTATAAAATATTAAACTCGAAAAGCGTTCAAGAAATACGTTAGGTGATTGGAATATAAATATGAACATTTTCCCCTTGAAGCATGCCATTGAAAGTTTAATTACAGGGAAAAACTACAAAACTATTAAAATGTAAAATTAAATCTCATAGAATATATGAGAGACTACACATTACCTACCTAGTTATTATTGTTCAAACCGCGGATGTTTTGTAAATGCAATGGAATGCGCTCGGTGCTCATCTCATTCGACTGAGCTAAATGGTTTTAATTTTATGTGTGATGCCTGATGTGTTGCTAAACTTGTCTATGTGATAATTATGACTACAGAATTGAAATTATGTGAGTTGTTGTCTGCAATTATCTGTTCTTTAAACTTAGGCTATGGGATTGTTCGATTATTTTGAAAAGTGGACGTGCTTTGGAGCATATTCAAATATGTCACCAATCCATCTGTGGGCAGAAGTTAAGTCGCTATCAAAGGCCCCTATGAAATAACTTTTATATAGTTGTTATGTTTTTGGATGGCCGTTCAAATTAACGAATACAGTCATGAAAATTTATTAATGTAACGGAATTTACTTCCAGACATTGATACTGAATGTTGTGTTATACAGCTTCCTTCGTATTCAAAATCATATGCGATGTTGCTACATTTACATCTCTCGTGGTTAATCACAAAGTATTAAATAACAAAGAGACGTAAGGACCATAGCACAGCAAATGGCAGCCACCTCATAAAAAAAATTTGGTCAACAACAGATGTTGTAAGGAAACTAGAGGATTTGCAGACTACAAGCGACTTGGTCAGTAATTACTTCTAAAAGAAAAAAGAAGAACCGCATACCTATAAAAGATATCATACAAATATAACAATCATAAAGAGCACACTATCAGCCCCACAGATGCCACAAATGTATTCAAAGAGATTTAAACGTCGGATCATCGAGTACTAAATTCGGGACCCGGGTGCTGAGTTGTGCGATAAAAAAAGAATAAGTTGAAATGAGAAAAGTTCTATCCGTTTATGAAAATGTTCAGGATCACGGTTATCTCGAGCATATTACATTAGAGTATGGCTCATTTGTAGCGTCTTCGAAGTGTTTTAAAGTAATCGCGAAGTATTTATCTAATTTTTAATACCACTTCCGTGTTAATCAAATGGAAGATTGGATTCTCGAATTATATTTTGGCGATATTTTAGTCCTTCATTAATAATTTGGTTCACAGTTTCTTTGAACGTCATTGATTAGATTAATATATGCTACAATTGAGTTAATCGACGGACAAAATAATGATATAAAAACAACAATTGTTATTGTATGGTCGGAGTCTGGATTAGTACCTAGTGTATTGCAATAGGTTTACCACCATTCCATAGTGGGACGGAAACGTAACTGATGAAACGTAATTGATGAAACGTAATTGATGAAACGTAATTGATGAAACTATTATGAAGGTTTATATATGATATTAGAACAAAAATATGGTAAAATGACGTTACAGTCGTCATAGAAAAGGCGTGTGTTTTAACGTTTTACTAGATTTCCAAATATTAAGTGAGATACTTTGATAGTGCTTATTAGGCGGAAGCACTAATTCACCGATTTAAAACCACGACAGATATAGGTTAACGATGTAATTATTCATACACCTATAATAAATGCAGGTAAAAGTCTAAAATATATACCCACAGGATAATTTATAATCCGTTAGATGCAAAACAATATTTCATCGTCAGTCGCTGTCCGATCCCATAATCAAGGACAAAGGAGTTCTAAATTAGTGAGGTGCCTTCATAGGTGAGGAGAAAGGGCTTTTAACGAGGGACTAGTTGACTGCAAACAACTTCGGGATAAAATCCTTGGAATATATTTTTATTTCGGGCGGTGTGGGAGTACGCTCTTTGAGTCCTTTTGCAGAATTCGTAATACGAATTACAGGAAGTCGGATTTTGCTCGTTTTGTGCTTGTTTGTTGTTGTTTGAGAATTAGGGTTGTGAGATTCAAGATGTTATAACTTTATGTTTAAAATAAATTGTATGCCGTGTGACACGAAAACTAACTAGCATAATTCATATATTATGCTGTGTTATACGACGCTGACTTTAATTATTTGTTGTTGTTGTTTCGCTTCGTTATATAATTGTTGTTGAGGGAACAAAGCGGAACTCTGATGTTTTGTTATGTGAATTAGCAAACATGCAGACAGACACATGTTTTAGCCACTGGTAGCTCGTGACGATATAAATCGACTCTCGAACAGGACTTCAGTCCTGTAGGTAACATTAGTAGATATTCTTGTTGGTTAGTACAGTTTGCGTGAATGGTTCACAAAATTATTAGTATTAGTAATTATATTATAGGAATAAAGTTGTTATTATGTATTAGACAAGGCAGTCAAAATTACTAGGAGTGCAATTAGTATGAGTTATACGTGCCATTCGCATTTATTTATAGGCTCGTTGTTATTACTGAGGATTGAGCTGTTTGCCTCTGGTAAGCACGTGCACTGACAACCTTCAGACTGAAAGAGAAATTGTTTAATTATTGCTTAGCTGTAGAAAGTGCTCGTCATCTTCACACTTTGTTTTGTATTGAATATATAATATTATCTTTTTTATACCCAATTTACAATATGTCATTTCATTGTCCGCCTATTATTTCTATTAAATTTAATTCGCAAAATATTTGTAAAGTTGTAGTCGGGTTCAACAATCGGAACATTCGACTTTTTCATTTCTTATCTTTACTACTTTGGAAGACGATTTTCATGTCGGTTTTGAAGAAACATTTCCATTTTCCTCTTCAGAAATTGTAATCAATAGCTTTGATTACTTTCTCGACTTGGTTGCCTAAGGCAGGTGTAATATTACTGTTCCTCATTTATATTGACTTGACGTTAGACCTTCGGAATTTGTTTGGAAATAAAATCGTATCTGGTAACTACATTAGCCTGTTCAAAGTGTATACATTCATAAGTATATAGCATGTAATAAAAATAATATTGGACACCGTTTACGCTAATGTTGAAAATTTTAAGTTGCCTTTTACTATACCTAGTATTTTTAATAACCCGCTGTGGAGAATCATACCTAAATCTACAAAGAGTAATAAACTTTTAAAAATGGAGACACTAAAAATACACTTCAGTTTATGCTGAAGAAACGGATTCCAAGTAGAAGTTTTAGATTCATTGAGGGGGAAAAATACCTTTTGAGGAAAGTTTGTTCATTGATTTTGACTTAGCAGAGTATGCGTATTGTGCTGAAGCACTTCGTTTTTCTTTTTGATTTGCACATTATCAAAATCAGCAACGAACCTGATTATGTTTATAATATATGAAGCTGTGGATATTTGTATGCACTATATGCTGCCGACAACAATCTACATTCAATAATTACGTATGCCTTTCCTATAATCATTTACTTTGCGTTGATTATTGCGTATTAATTTTGGCTTCATTTATTATCAATAGACTTCTTCTTCTTCTCAACTAAATTGTAGCGATTCTTTATGAATTATGCCTTTTGTGCGAATGAGGCCGAACTGAATACGTGAATATATGTTATGAATGAATGAATTGCTTTTATTCCGCACATATACTAGTACTTATTTTATTGTCTTCAATATATGTATGTACGTGACAAATATGACGATTTCGTTTTCTGTTTAACGTACTTCACTTATCTTAAAGATTTTTTACTGCTTACGTAACTTAGGTATATGATATTATGTTTATTTCGTATTTTTTAGTAGCTCGAAGTCTGGATATCGGCCCGGTAACGGCAATAGATTCGCCATCTATTCCATAGTGAGACGTAAACGTAATTGGTGGAACGTGGGAGTGTACTACGCTCTTTTGCCTACCTCTTCGGGATTACAGGAGTGATGTTACGTTGTGTTATATTCACCCAATACATCCATAACTCTTCTGATATTGCAAGTGTCTATACGAGTAGCCAATGATAATTTGTCATCAGGAGGCCCGTCTGCCTGTTTGCCATGTTATTACGCTATGTCTTCAATTGTAAAAAAGGTATGTGGGGTCATTCGCTGTGTATGTACTGCGAATGGCTCAATGGCATGCTTTATTGCGAATTCTGTACAAAGACCTTAACAAAGCAACTAGACATCAAAAAGTATGGCCAAGATCCAAGTTAAATATTCTAGACTACTTTTGTAATTTCCAAGACAATTTTTTCAGGCGTACCTACTATCACTTAAAAACATTGTAGTTGTGTAGTTGGGTGAGCGCTCGTATCTTCGTAGAGTCACGTAGCAAGTAGTGCAAGGTTATAAGCATTGTTTCTAAACGCAGCTATGCAAGTCGCTTTTTGTTTTTGCAAAAGCGCATCTTGTGTGCTCCATACTATCTACAAGTTAGTTAAGAATAGTTTGGAGGAGTTGCCGCCATGTTAACAGTTCATTGTTGTTTAGTCGCAACCACTAGTCTTTGTGGTGCTAGTAAATAAATATTTTAAGGATACGAGAACAGGGGTTGAGAAAATTTAAACGAAATTTTACATCAGTTGGAATTCTAATTTAAAAGTGCATTTCAGTTTGAATATACACAATTAGGAATATTTGATTTTGGATACATATCAAGTTGGCTTATGATTATACGTAGCAAGAGATCATGAATGTGAAGAGTTTATGATGAATGCATAAATTTATTAGTTTAAGAATGTACAATGTACTACAATGTTAATTTAAAAATGTATGCGAAGAATAAATCAATCATACTACGGAATTACGGACAACTACCTACTTAAAAGTAGCAGAGCAGTTGTGATATCTATTTGTGACGTCCTTTTCCCCGTGAAAACTTTTCCCGACCATAACCCCCTGAAACTCAAGAAATATTATCTATTATTAACGAACTTACAATTTTTGTATCGCTAGGCAATCGTACTGAAATTATTTTTAATAGAGCTTAACACTAAAGTTGTGGTTTTCTAGTAATCTACTTTTACATTCATAGACGTGCTATACTTTTTTGCTTCTTTCTTCATGAAAAACTTCATATTTTGTGCTTTTTTTAAGATTTGGCGTTGAATACCGATAAACAAATTATATTATAACCATACTATATAATAATTTATACCCGAATACCTGGTTGTCAAGTTTTTTTATGACGTAGTTCAGTTAATATTTGCTGCTACAAAGAAAAATATCTACGTCGTACGTTTTGAGTACGCCTGCTGGCTTTTTTAGGCACCGTGTTCTATCTTCCATCTTTATAGTATTCTTTTCTTTACTGCGTTAGTATAATTCATTTCAGAATCTTTCTTATCCTAATCTATAAATCATATCCATAAAATATGTACGAAAATTGTATCGATGTCTGACAGTCATGAAAGAAAGTAATTTTGGTTTATTAAATTCGCTTTAATATTCCTTTTAGAAAAACAAATAAGAGACAAAGAAGAGGATTTAGTAGACTTCATTTTGGATTACTAAAAGGACGTTAAGTGGACTAAATCCAAAAAATATTCCAAACCGGTGTTTCTATGTCACTCTTTGTAAATTTGTTAGTGTCGAAATTCTAAAATTAAACGATATTATTATGTGTCTTACTAGCTCGAATTATCCTCATAATTCCAGGTTTGTGAGGAAATAAATATTTGCCATCCGGTACTACGCAAGGGACAGGATTACTGGCCTATAGCGCAAGGAACTTGTCGTGATGATATAATAATAGTAACGTAAAGTAAACTTCCGAGATAAACTTTTATTATACAATGTAAGGATATAAATGTTAACGTTTAAAAATAAATTGCAAGACTTTATTTTGTTCAGTAAGAGATTGAAGTTCCACCAGACATTCAAGTCTATAAGAGACTTCTTCTTCGAACTCGTTTATTCATTACTTTATGAAAGTAAAAGTACGCAATAAAAAAGTAATGCTATAGGTATTGGATTACAGCCGTGTTTTCCAGAGCTGGAGGCTATAAAAAGATATTGAACATCGCAGAAAATGCGCGGAAATCAATAAAAGGATTAAGTTTCTTGGCTCAGTTATTCACCGGCCGTAACTCACGCATACAACGAGTAACAAAGAGTGAATATCTTTACGGCCAGAAACAAAACGGATCCTTTTTCTGTAACCAGTAAACATAAAAGAAAACATAAAATTTTCATGAGTAACGATAAAAAAAGTGGTAACATATCTGTAACTAACAG